>CM067886.1:8049949-8223092 GCA_034621355.1 Mycalesis mineus | reverse complement strand
TCATTTCAGTCTTTTTGCGAAAAGCTTCGATCAACACCTTAAGAAGCTTTCGCTTAATTGTTGGATCAAAGATCGGATACAGAAGGCAGTAGTCCTTGAAACAGCGCGTATTGTAAGGAGGTTCCTCACTCTGGAGCCCTGACCACTGGTTGCTTGGACCCGCATAGGCCCTGCAAATGGAGGAGAAGATTTTTTTATAAATTTTTAATAGTGTTTTTATAAATATTTTTGTATTACTTATAACATTGTTAAAAATTTTAAAAAAATATGTAAATAAATATAAATGAGAGAAAAATAAGTAGTCTGAGCCACAGTTTGAGTCTTCTCAGAATTTTGAACACGCTGATTTGTTTAGGTGCTATTGCCCTGACACTGCGCAGCCGCAAGCCTCGTCATCAGAGTGCCGAGTGTAAGTTTTTCACCGAGTGACTTGCTAAAAACGGGGTCACTCAACGTCAAATTATATAGCAAAAAAAGTGTTTACTCTCGCTATAACTAGATGGCGCTACTAAAATTCCATATAAATTTGCGTTACGTTTTTACACAGTCGCTCGGTAACAAACTCCCACTCGGCACTCTGAACGGATTTAAAGTTCGGCGAGACTACCTTAATACCTACTACTTAAGCACTAACTAGACTATAAAGAACTGACGAAACGCCTGTCGAAAATTATTAGCTATTAGCGATCCCTTATCCGTTGGATATTGAAATAAAAAAAGTTTTATTTTAAGGAATAATCTATCTCCATCCAAATTAAATTAAATCGGAACAATATTTGTAGTGCGAGTAGAAGAGAAACAAATATACTGGAGAAAAACCATAGGCATCGCTAGTTTGGTATGATTTTCAATTCGATACAAGTATACGCCTACGCTTTCCTCAAAAATGGCCTTGATAAAAAGAAAGGCCGTTAGTAAAATGATACAGTTCCGTTTTTCGTTTTTTTATATTACAAAAGCCAAATTTATGAAAAGATTATTGTTACTCTTTCACGCAAAAACAACTAAATGGATTTTGATAACTTAAAATAATAAAATATAATTATCAGAATAACCACATTTTATCCAGAAAATCCCACGGGAAAGAGAACTACGCAGGTAAAACTGTAGGCGTCTTCTAGTTAACCATATTATGATGTCCTTATGACAGAGTGTGGCTATACAACAAAGTGGTGAAGAGGTTCGCCGAGGCGCGGCTGTACGCGGACGCGTTCGCGCTGCGTCAACGCATGCTGAGCTGCGTGCAGCACTTGCAGTACTACATGTGCGTCGAGGTCATCGAACCGTCCTGGTGCCAACTCATACAAAGCCTCGATAAGGTAAGTTGTATATAATAAATGTTACATGTTCAGGTTTTGCTAGCCCAGCTTTTCGTGGCATCAAACATTAGAAAGTTTGTAACGTGTGACACAATTTTTCTGGAAGAAACGTTTTTTATTTATTTATTTATTTTTTTCTTTAAAATGTTATAGCCCTTCTAGTAGTAGTAGTAGTAGTAGTAGTAGTTGGTATGCGGTGTATTCTGTTATAGAAATGTTTAATAAAGTAAATGTTAAATTGGGTAACATATTTTATACTATTTCACTTACAAATGCCAGTCTTGTCCAGCCGTTATCAGCTTGCATGCTAGTGTATTTATACGAAATCATGTCATCATATGAGTCGATGGACGTCCAAAGCCAAACCAGAGTTGATTTGAAGAAAAATCTTTAAAGCTTCAAGGCTTATGTACAACATAATAAATGTAAACAACGTTAGTGTAATTCTATTTAACTTCAAAACACCGCCTTGTTACTGGCAATTTCTTCATAGATAAGCTTTGTTAAGTTAATGACAATAAAAATCGATTCCCGATCACTCAATCAATCGACATTTTCACTCTTATTCAGCTTTGGTAATATTGTGTCAATAAAACAGTATATCACGTGTTTATTTATTTTCTAAAAGACACATTACAAAACTTAAATAGGTAGCACTAACTTAACAGAAAAAGTTCGTGAATACAAAAATAAATAATCAAATTAAAATTTATTTTCCAAGAAGGAAGTATTATAAAATATATTATTTTTAAAAACGAATACTTAATTTATCGTTAAAGATTTTCGATGGAAGTGTTGTATAATTGGCATTAAATCGAAACTTCAAGGGATTCAACGCGCCTCCAACTGCAGTAGGACTTTCTTCAGTGTACTTTCTATACTCGAGATTTTAGTTTCATATTTCGAAAGCATATTTTTCATTTCGTCGAATTCAGATACGTATGTCCTCTTATTGATAATTATTTTAGCGTTTTTGACAATTTTTCTGTCTAATCTGAAGGCCTGACACTGTTCAAAGCAACATTTGCCGCTTTCGATATCTTCGTAATCATCACCGAATTTCCCAGATATTTCAGGGTGTGGTATTTCTATTCTGTTGTTTTGATTAGGTTTGACCGTTATGCGATATTTAGGCAGGAATGATGGGAATAAACTGATTCTTTTTGCCAAAGGTTTTATGCAGAGCATCTGCGGTTTGATAATGTTTAAATCTTGCAGAGAAGGGGGCAACCATGACCAACATTTTAGAGGTTGTGTATACATTTTTCCAATAAGCACACTCTCAAAATAAGATATAAGCTTAACTCTTGAGATATGCCCCACTAGTTCAGCATCAGCTCTTATTTCCTGTGTATCACTAACTGCCAAGCCATTGAGTAAATTAAACAGGACAATTGGAACCATGAATACGAAAACGATGAATATTATGTGACTTGTCACTGGAAACGTACTGAACTTGATAGATCCAGCATCGAACTCGCCTGTTAACATAACAATTGTTTTAAATAGAGACCTTCCTGGATCTTCGAAGAACTCTTCCTCTTCTTCCTCCTCTTGGCCTGTAGTGTTAGGGTTAGGAGCTTTTTGGTCTTCCTGTTCTTCACCTTTTTTGAATAGCGTATAGAAACTCAATGCGAAAGCTATTATCAAAATACAGTACCAAAGTAAAAATTTGAAGAAATTCCATGAAACAGTTCTCAGCATAACGATATTTGTTGATAGTGTAGGGAATTGACCTATTAGTAGAACAAGCTCCGCAGACGACAGCAAAATAGCAACTGCAGATAACTGTTGTTTTGTAGATTCTGATGCTGAATCGTTACATACAATCGCTGCCGTTACGAATATTAGTGCAATCTCCATTAAATTCTCAATACTTTGTAAGTATCTTGTCGGTGACACTAGTAACTGAAATATTTCTCGAAATATTAGGAGTATAAGACCTATACAAGCTCCAACGTAGGTTAAAACATTTATTGCTTCAATAGACTTTGATTGTTGCTTTTCGACACCATATCCCAATATTATATAGAGCATTAAACATAACCACAACAGTGAATAAAAAGTTATGTTTGCGTAAAAAAGACAGCTTATTCTTTGCCACTTTAAATAAAGGAAACTTGTTATTACTGGATGTTTCAAAAGTGGCCGTAGTTCTTCATTTCGTGTCATGTATAAAAGTGCTTCTGTTTCTGGTGCTAGAATAGCTTCATATTCTTTTACAGTATTATTATTGTTCGAATTATCCATCAATGGTACTTTGCACAGCTCATTCTCTAAAGAGTTATTAGGATAAACGAGGAAGCTGTATTTTATACGAATTTCGTAATCTTCGTCACTTGGTCGTTCGCCATTTGATTCAATGCATTCGTCCAGGTAAGTTTCTAGCGTTCTTGCATTTATATCTGCTAATGGTGGTTCATTGAATCTGTTATACAATCCTACACATGCCCCCTTTCTAAGCAGCTCCAAAACGGTATCGTTGTCACCATTTCTGGCAGCATAGTGAAGTGCGGTATTATCTTTCATATCTTGATGATTAATGTTAATATTAACCTTAGGATTTGTTAACAGTAAATTCAAACAACCTTTGAAATCCGCTTTTGGGTTTTTAGATGCAGACTTCATACCTTTTACAGTCCACTGTACGAGAGATTCGCTGTTTACTGGATCAAATAATGTTGATTCGTTGTCAATAAACATTTTGAGGATTTTGCAGTATCCATTATAACAAGCAATTGCTATAGGACGTGAGGTATTACCTGAGCATGTAGCATTTGGATCTGCTCCTGAATTAAGCAAAGTTAATGTAACTCTTTCAAATCCCTTGTCCACAGAAAGTTGTAACATGGTATTCATTCCGTTATTAGCCGCGAGAATTGGTCGATGCTCATTTCTTTTCACAAGCTTCGTAAAATCGCGAATAAAGTTATCTTCTTCATGTCTGCTTAAATAAGAAAATAATTTATCCACGTCAATCGAATCTTCAACTTCAGCCATGGATTCGAATTTTGCTAACAGATGAGGAAAAGCTTCTTGCAAATAATATCGTGCCGTTCTGCCGCGGATGTCTTTATAAAGGTCTAAATCAATAGGATCCTTTGAATAATCTAATATGTAAGTCACAACTCTTTCAAGACCCTGCTTTGCTGCTGAATATACCGGAGTAACGCCTTTTAAGTCTGGAGAATTAGCATTGCAACCAGCCTTTAGTAGCCTTTCAACCATTTCTTCATAAATATCTAGTTCGCGTTCACGATCATCGTCTAAATCCTGTATACTTTTAATTGCCATGAGTAACGCAGTATTTCCTTTACACTTAATGTTCACGTCTATTCTATCGTCTTCCAACAGTGTGTCCAGTGCTTCAAGATTTCCATTTTCTACAGCAAAGTGTAGAGGAGCAGCGCCGTGAGTTTCATTAATTCTGTTGACTTGCACCTCATGTTGTAATAATAGTTTTACAAACTCAATTTTATTCGGTTCTGAAACTGCTAATTCAAGACAAGTTTTGTGGTCAGGATACGGGTAAACATACTCAAGATCAACGGCGCCGTAGCTCACAAGTTTCTTAAAGGTTGCGAAGTCATTTGCTCGCAATGCAGTCCTTAGTTGCACCTGAGGATCGTTTCCGAACAGAGAACCGCCTCTGGACAAGCGGTTCGGCTTCATTTCGTAACTGTCCCGCGTCATGTCTCATAACACACTGGCATCTGAAAACACAAAGATTATCCGTTAAATAGTAGTCACCCAATTTTCCAATCGAAGTAAACATTTGGAGGCAACCATTGCTCTGAAGTCAATAATTACTGTATTTAATCAATTGACAATTGACATACTTTTCTTGGCTGTTAGTTAAAGATTGTGGTTTCTTTGAAGGGAAACTAATTCGTTGAACATATGGCTGACAATTTGATTAAAATCGCTAAGCTGTGTAAATTATCGTGTGAATGCAGCTTGATTGCCGCCTGGTAGCCGTTACCTGCGTGTTAATCTTTGAAATAACAAGATACCGGTTTGTACGTAAAGCCTTCATTAGTACTAACTGGTGGTTATGATTCACAAAAGTTTATTTATGTATGGCCAACTTTTGCCATGGCGTCTTAACTTTCTTTCTAAATATAAAACTCTAAACGAATATATGTAACAATATAAGCCAACTTCAAAATACGGAGAAAGTCGTGTATGCATACTGATTTATCGGATTTTTCTGTAGAATTCCTGGTGTGCGTAATTATGATCTTTTTTAGTACGACATTTACGGTTTTGAAAATATATTTATTTATAAAATGCTTTCTCCAATTTCGGTATATTTATGTAAGGAAATATGTTGTATGTTTTATTTACCCAGGGCGGTATATAAAACTTGGAAATTATTGAAGATATATGAAGACTGTTGAGAGAGCTTTAGCTTTCTTTTTGGAAAATACCAACTGGAACCAACTTCCTGTTGCGGTATTTCCTGCCAATTTTATCAAGGGGGTATTTAAGGGGCGAATAAACCAATTCCTCAAAGGCAGGCAACGCCGTAGCAGTGCCTCTAGTGTATTAAATGTACATGTGTGGTAAGCCGTATGCTTGTTTGCCCGCGTTAATAGCGATAAAAAGTCGCCAAGCGATTTAGCGTTTTGGTACGATATCGTGTAGAAACCGAAGAGGTGTGGATACACCTACTTCTAACAAGTGAGCCCGCTTCCATCTTTGCATCATCACATACCATTAGGTGTGATTTCAGTCAAAGGATAATTTTTAATGATTAAAAAAAAATATTTGTGAGATACCCGGCCATGTTACGGGAATTGGGTGGAATAATTCTGGTGAGGACTGATCACCCGTCTGGCCTTGACAGACGTCCCCTCTAGAAATAATAAAATACCCTATAATGTTTAGAATACATAAGGTTTTACTTGTTTTTGTCATACATAAATTACAAAATATTTGCATATAAAAATAACACAAGTTTTCTGAGACTCCATTGTATTATCACTTTCAGTCCCTAATTTCTCCGTGTTCCATTAAAGTAAAGAACGTTGTGCACTTTGATATATAATGAAGGCACTATAATGATACCGCATTTCACGAGACGCCAATTAATTTCTGCTTTGCGCACGCGCCGATAGCGTAGTATTAATCAAACAATTGCTCCCATTTTTCACTATTCTTCCGTTACTAACTTAATTTTAAAAGCTTTTCGTGCTGAATACAAAATGAACCTTACATTAAAAGGAATTGCAACCACAATGAACCTTATGCCTGATTAATTCTAATTTGTATGAACTTTATAACGGTTTAATTGAATAGGTTAGCTATTAATGAAGCATTGCTAGTTTGAATAGGCATGTTTAATGAGTACGGTTTGTTTGATGCAATATCTCTCCTTTATATTTGTACGTTGCATATTTGTGTTACTTTTCACACCAATAAAGCATTTTTAGAAATACGTGTAAACATTTTTTTCCTTTATTAAAAGGCATTACGTAATAATTTTTAATTTTATTTTGCTCGCAACTTTGTCTGTACGAATTTTATGGTACAATTATTTTATGATGTCAAGTCAAAAAATATCCAAAAATAAAAAATGTAGGCCACCTCTTAACGCGTAACGGGCGTAAGATATAGCTTACGATACTCAGATCTTCCAAAGGTACACCAAAAGCTCCATAAAAATCGGTCAAGCCGTTTTGGAGGAGTTCGATACCAAACACGAGATGTATAAGGATTTCATGTCTGGTATTAGAAAATTATCAAAGAAAATCGTCTCTCGGAAAGGTCTTCGGTCTACCCAGTCTCAGGTCTGCTTTTCTCAATAATTAATTATGAGTCTTGGTTTAAACATAATACAACTTTACACATTTTATAAACATATAATACAGGCATTTGGATGGTATCGCATGACGGTACATTAGTAAACCAGCACCATTTGCCATGGCTTTCAGATTATTAAGAGAAATATTTGTCTTGGGCTTATTCTTGAATACACCGTGACTAAAGCTTACCTTGATTTTTATTATAATGACACACCTACGAGTAACTGTACTTAAAACTTTAACTTGAGATTTGAGACATTTACGTTCTCTTGGAGATTAATATATTTTAAGACAAAATTTAATTTTGGTTAATAAATTTACTTTAATATTTATTGTTGTCGTAATCATGAGTAATTGGCCAAAAAATACTATTTTAAATTGCTCTTCTTTAAACCCCAAGAATTTTAAATTCTTGGCCTACATATTTGAGGAATCCCCAGAAGAATTTAAAGTTTTTAATTGCTTTTTTCAATGGTTTTTAAAATGCTTGTAACATTGATTGAAAATGTGGATCGCACGATGATGAGATGACCAAATCATATTGATCTCTAGACACATGAGTCATAAAAACTGAAATTCACTATTAGTATTTATGGGAATAAACATATTTTTACCTTAGTCGTCATTATTATCATGACCATAATTGTTTTAATCAGTGTGTCATATCATATCCAAACAAACATTATATAACAGTATTTGTTGCATTAGTACAAAATTGTACCAATAGAATACATTTTTGTCAAAATCCATATTTTACACATATCCGACAGTAAATCTATTGCTCTTTGAACGGAACATCGTAGCAATGAGATTCCCCACATGTTGATAAACAACAATACCGTGCCCCCTTTCCTCAGATCGTGGCCAGCTATTGTTCGGTTTCGCTTCTCGCTTTGTGATAATTTATTGTCAGTCTATTTACGATTCTGTAGTTTTTACAGTTCTGTGTATCTGTGTAAATTAAAGGCAGTCTATAACTAGTATTGCTATATTTTCTATTGGATTACTTTGTTGATACTGTCTTTTTTGAATCAGAGAATCAGCTTGAAAATTGAAATTATATCAAGTTCGGTTCGATTTCTGACTGGGCCGATTAAGAATATCTAAATTGGTTCAGAACTGGCCGGTAGGAAGGTTCGGTGGCTAGTTACCACCCTACCGACAAAGACGTACCGCCAAGCGATTTAGAGTGACGACATGATTTCCACACACTATGTGTGGAAACCGTAAATAAGGATTTCATCCAATTACTAACAAATTAGCTGCTGCCATCTTAGATAGCATCATCACTTACCATCAAGTGCGATTGCAGTCAAGGGCTAAACTTGTAAGTAAAAAAACTTATACTCATTACGGATTCCGCAGAATTCTAAGTGTAGAGTGTTAGTTACATACACGCACCATATCTCTGTTTGTACTGAACGGAACTAGCTACAGTGAAATACTTTCGAAGACCGTTGTTTAGACAAAAAAAAGCAATTTATAATGATTATCAACCACGCAATTATCATTACCAGCTTCCGTTGTTGTTGTGCATCATTATAGTATCTAACTCGTTTTGTATACTTACTCGTTCTTTTATTTTATAATTGTTGACCACGCCTATTCCTAGTTCTGTATTTTATTTATTTATCGGACAACAAACAAGGCACAAATTAAATAACAACAAATCAATAACACTGACATATTTAGGAAAGAAATAGTGAACAAAAGACAACCTTCTCGCTTCGTAGCAGTCACTTCTATGCCAAAAATTAGGAAAATATGAAAAAAAAAAGATTGCAGTTGGTGCATAATTTTATTTTGTATAATTTGACGACCTCTGTTGCGCAGTGGTATGCGCGGCGGGTTTAAAAGACGGAGGTCCTGGGTTCGATTCCCGGCGGGGCAGATTGAGATTTTTCTTAATTTGTCTTAGTCTGGCTGGTGGGAAGGTTTCGCCGTTTCTAGTTACCATCCTACCGACAAAAACGAACCGCCAAGCGATTTAGCGTTCCGGTACGATGTCCTGTAGAAACCGAAAGGGGTGTGGATTTCATCCTACTCCTAACTACATAGCCCATCTTAGATTGCATCATCACCTAACATCAAGTGTGATAGCAGGGCCAACTTGTAGTCGATACAAAAATATATCTCTTTTTCTTTCTTCAAAGTTATGTTTGTACACTATTTTGATATTCAATTATAGGTTAGACTTACCTAGATTACACTAAATTATGCTAGTATGTGTGACACTAACACACGTAACTAACTGCATTTTTATTAGCTTCCTACAAATATGTAAGTACTTGTTGCAATCCCTACTTGTGATTTCAGATAAAGATTTATCTACTTACTTTATCAAATATGTTTAAATCTCTACTTACATGAATCTTTTTGTATCAAAAAATTAGATTAGATCTTATGTTAGGTATAACATTATTACATTATATTATTAGGTACACTCAATTTCTCTCGACACAACTCCAAAATTACGTGAAAGTCACTTGGTAATACGAATATATTCAAAACCTTAATGGTTTCTGTTTTAATAGTAAACAAACGTGATCTCGTAAACTCTTGACACCTACTCTATAAATAAAAGACAATACAGATCACTGACTAGACAATACAGAGATCACAGGCGGCTTTATTAAATGCAACTCAGCAAATAGAAATGGAAATATAAAGTATTGATTGCATCTACAGTTTCTTTAAATTTTTCATTTTTGAATGATTTATTAATATGTGACTTATAATTAAGTGAAGGTCATCAAGTAAGCTTGGGAATGAAGGTTTCTTTTGTATGGATGAATCAGAATTAAGCATTTTAAATTGCTATATATACAGAATATGTAAATTTTATAAGAATTTTAAACTGTACAATACTACCTTATAGTTCAATTGTAAGGCTTCGTCTTCGCAGTATTACTATTACTATATTATTCGTTTTGCACTGTGTAATACTGTTTCTCATGACCATAGAGTCGCTCTAAATTTTAATTACGACTTAGTTTTAATGTATGCGCTCACCAGTTTTTACGTGATTCACTTGAAATCACATCACGGTCGTGTACCTCATCGACCTCAGCGTAACTTCAATGGCACTTAAATAAGTAGATGAGGTGTATACCGTTTATCATGTAATATTTACCTGCATAACAAAATAAATATACCGTCTGCAAAAAATATTACGCGAGCCATAGATAAGCATTGAATGGTATCAAATATTGCTGTCTCTGTATCGTGACCCGACCTATTACAAAAGAAGGAACTTCTAAGAACGAGTACGTGTAGTAGGTATATACTGTAATATAGATCCGACTTTAGATATATGATTTTAAATATGTCGAATTGGTTATGGTTGCCACATATCCGGCACTTGGCCAACTAAATTGCTAAACAGTAAAAGCCTTCCGTTCCGCACACGACAATTCAATTTGGGTCCGCTTTCCGTTGAGTAGGTCGGGCCTTTTTTGTCAACATTGTGCTTAATTTGTTTTGCCCTAAAAATGGAATTGCCTCTTCAATCACTTTCTTTAATTCTGATTCAAAGATCATAAGTGAACTTATTCGATTGAAGCGAAAAAGTACCTAATAACCTGTCGAACATTTGAATTTTACGTGGCTAAGTAATTTCATTACTAGGTATATCCTCAATATATACATATATCATGTAAAGGTACTCAGCTGATGATGTTTGTTTATTATAGAACACGATACTGTAATTGCGTTCATGCATTCAATCGATTCCGCTGAACTCCCGTATCAAATTGCTTAATAGCCCATAAAAATTCACGTGAAATGGCGTATCATTTACGATACCCTGAACTGTACTGCTTGTAAGACGAGGTTGATGTTTTCAGTTTCTATTTTGAGTATGGTGCGCAGTGTCAGCCGTTTTCTGATTAACAGTTTTTACCGAGATCACTGCTACATTTAAACTTGGTTGCGCGCGCGCAAAACACTTTCCATCTGTTGTTACGCACGGCGGGCACCCAAAACGAATTTGTCCGCTTTGTATGTTTTCGTTTTGTATTGTTTCCGTTATGCTCGAAATATCGCTCTCCGAAATGAGATAAGTTTCCGTACTTTTAGAAAGGAGATTATTAATGTATTCTATGTTTACTAGTTTTGCTAATTGGTTATAAGATAAATTACATTATTAAATATCCGTTGTCTTTTATCTGTCATACTAAATGTATATTTGGAAAGTTTATATCTGCTTGTTTGTTGACGACTATGGCTAAATACTTAGAGTAGGCATAATATGGTTATTAGTGTGTGCTTAGTAATAAAGTATTCATAAAAATCGAAGTCATATTTCTATTTATTTTAGTAAGTGACACATGAAAACGAAATTGCAGGCGAAGCTTACATAATTTTACAGATTAATAAATGAATGGTTTTAGAGATGCAAGCGAAATCGTGGTTATGAGCCTTGTGGTTGCTAATATCATTCATCAAACATTTTAATTACAATAAAAAAAGCTAAATTGTTTCTATTGTTGCCATAATAACACCTAAAAGTCATAGATCTAAACATGGCAATACAACTTGGAGATTTGTGTTCGGTCTAATTGGAGCAAGAAACTCATATTGTTATTATTTGGTTGACACGCCCAAATATATACACGTCTATTAGAAGTTTATGTGAGGTGATAACAGGCGGGTTACCAAATTGAGTTGTATGCGGGCTCCCTTTTAGTTTTTCTGTTACGGAAATCAATAATGTATTCATGTGACCGAGGAGAGCGCATTATGCATTATTCTCCAATCCCTATTTGGTAACGTGGCCCACTTTGGGCGATATAGAGTCACCGGCAATTATGCATAAAGTCATCGATGTTATTACCCGCGCATACCAAATGTAATAACATCCACTTGTTAACACAATATTGTGATTCATTAGTTCATAGCTGTGTTTATCATAGCTCAAAAATAACCAAAACATTTTACATGAGGTAAACAAATACGGTCACAAATGAGCATAAATTGATTGAATCTGTGAAATCCATATAAAATAATAATGGAATCAGTAACAGAAGCGATACATCTTCCATTAATGAGAATATTTCGTCTGCGAAGAAATTTGTGTTTGTACTTTTATGATTTATTAAATCCTTTACGTCTAAGATGTTTTAATGTCATATTGTTCATCTTTGATATGAAACTTTCAAATATTTTAAAATGCGTTACTGTTTACTTTATATTTACCTACCAATTTACATGAGTATAACTTGAAAAGTTATAGACGTGCATGCAAAAAGTCATTGGGCACTTAAGTATAGAAACTATACCCACGGCTTACAAAAATAAATTAGGATTTAATATCTAGATATACGCGTCTACCATATGTCGCATTACTGTAGACAACGAAAACAGGCCAAAAAAAACTGATTAAAATAAAATAATACTGTTTTAATGAGTATTCTTATTTATATAAATATATTATCTATTTCTTATATAAAAGTAGTTAATTATACTTGTAGATTTTGATGAAGCCACTTTTAGTCGGTGCTATTGTAGGCAAACCTTTATAATTCAGATTTTGCCCAATGACCTTTAAACCCTTTTTTCATCCCTCGTTATTTTGTCTTCGCGGGTTTATCCCTATACCAAAATTTATTGCATTACTTGCGTTGAGTATAATAAGTTAAATGAATTAAATATAGTGCTTTACAGCAAACTTTAAATCCTGTCCTATATTATTAACAGTGACAGGTATTATTGTTAATAGCATGCCCGCGTCATCTAGTGAAGGACAATATTTGTTATTTTATAATTCTAAATCGCAATTTGGTTTATGATAATTTATTGTTGGTAATTTATTGTTTAATGTGTATTAATGTAAAGTTAAGAAATCGGTAATAAAGAGCAGATGAGCTTACAAAAGCTCGGACATTAGAAGTTGATTGAAAGTTCAACATGAAATTTAAATTCCAATGTGCACTTTATGTTGACTCTTAGGTACATTTTAGTAGTCTATGAATTGAACAGCAATTCAACGGTTCCATATATCGAACAGTTACTCTCGAATCTAACGAGAATAGAAGGTACACTTTAAACCCCTTTCATTCGCCACAGTGAATAAGCAATGGACTTGCACACATAATTTACAAATTTAACTCCGCAAACAAGTCCGCGGCATGGGATATGGCCGTGAGAAAATGGTAACCTATGGAGATATAATCGATGTTTCGAGATGATTGGTGGTTCAATCGATGGATTTTAAATGTTGAGAGTCCACTTGTCTCTTACGTCTGTAGGTCTTTAAGGTCACCTTTGATGTCCATCATTATCTTTTGTCAGTTTGTCACTATTGAGTCATGTACAGTTAACCGATTTGTTTTGTTGTTAGTATTAACAAATTCGTTGGTCTATTGAGTAGGCTATGCGGTGTTGGATCAAAACCCTGGATTATGTTCTGGGAAAAAATATGAATTAATGAGCTTTTCTTCCAAGAAATTCTCAGTAGCAGCTCGGAGTTGAGAAGTTGTTATATCACGTTGAGCCATTGGTTTCCTTCATAGCCATACAATCTGATAGTCATATCTACTGAATAATTATAGGTCAGTCAGGCAACTACAGTCAAACACACAATGTAAAAGCTTTAACACGCCGAGCGGTAATGGTCCAAATCCCTTTTTCTACAAGAATGGAAACCTGAGGAGCTATTCTGTAAGGATTTTACTAATAACTCGACTGTGTGATTGACAAATTCGTCTCTATGTGTCTTCGTCTAATGCCATATTAGAGTGGTACAGACCAAAGTCGTAACTCACAATGGCGATGATGATAATGGGGTCTTATACTATGCCAAGCCGCATTGGAGGGGCATGATGGATCAAAGCTCCATATCTCTTCTCCTACAAGGAGGGAGACCTGGCCCTGTAGTGGGCTGATAAAGTAACAAGTTCATTATTATATTAGTTTTATTTTAAAGGTTATAAAGGTATGCGTAGGTAGCTATGGGAAAGCTGTATTACCTAGATACGTGGGCATTTAACCGTGCACCTGATACTTGTAACCTAAAACCTGTTAGTGAGATCTAACGCAACCGCAATAACAGATATATACAAACCTATCGCCAATAGTAAATCAATAGCACCTAGAGAGCCTAGGCTAACCTGTTTGAAGTGAACTACCTCGATGATACTTTGCTTTGTATACTCACTACAAAACCAACTGCTGGTTATTATTCAGAATGAAGATATGATTCCAACAATTTCAATGTGCATAATTCAAATACATGAAAACTAAAATTATTTTATTGCTCTTGGCATATTATAAACACAGGTTAAGATGATGCATAACCGGTATACGAATGAGAAAATCTAAGAAATTATAACGAATCTCAGATTTTTCTATGCCTCTTATTTCAGTAGGTAGTTATAATATTTGATGCTATTGGGTTAGTTTAAGATTAATTACGGTGTGCATTATTTTATTCGTGGTTTATAAATTGCATACAACTTTTTTGTTGAATTTCGTTTAGGCTTGCGCATGCGCATCCGATATGTTTACTTGCGCGACTTTTGATTCATATGCAATAAACAAAAGCGATGTTTTATATATCTATTCGTATAGCAACTAGCGATTGATTGAGCTTGCATACAACAGTTTATTTAACACGTACGAGTAAGTTAGCCCACTTTATCAATTACTATAATACCTACATCCCGCGAGAAGTGAGCGCCGACCCGCATGTCCTGCATCATCATAAATAATATGACGTCATCGACCTTGTTCGAGGGCTTCCAGCCGTTTGCTAAGATCCCACTTCAATGTTTACACCCACATATGTTTATATTATTGCTCAATTTTTTCGCCCATATAAGTGGACTCATTGCTGTCGATAAATATTTGATCATTTACGATCGATACGCACTAAACCTCGCAATCGAAACTTTCAACTCCTTTGTGAATGTTGAAAGCTGCTTATAATCTCATTATGCAAATTCCGTTTAGCACTAAAAGTTTAGTGTTTTTTTTAAGTATTATTAGTATTATGAAATAAAATAAATTCAGGAAATTGTAGATTGTTATTTCTTAAATTTATTTATTCACTCAACGCTCACAGATAGCATGTTTTGTGTTTAATGTTGATGAAGTCTATTCAAAAGAAATATCTTTTTGTAATTTGAATAGACTTATTATATTTCAGAGGTATTCTGTACAGAAACAGTAAAAAATTCGATGTTTTTCAACACCACTCTACAAAAAACATGTCCGCGATCTGAATTGCGCTTAACTTGCGAATTCGTTTGAATTTTTATAATAAATCTTTTTCCGGATTACGTAAATGGAATTCATATATGGTTCTCAACCCACCTGAAGAACAATGAAGGATAAAACAATGATATCACTTTTCACAGTCACCGAGCACTTGTTCACTTGTTAACTTTGGTCTCTATTGGTCTGCCATAGTGCGGCCGTGCAGTTCGCGCTCGCAGGCCGAGTGAGGCGGCGCGCGCGCCGAGTGGGAGGCGACGAAACTTGCTGATCCTGCACTGGCAAACTCAATTACCGCTCGTAGACTCGTATTGCTCTACACGTCCGTTGTTCAGCCTTTTGAATCATCAATCTATTGACCCGCACTGTTGTGGAACTTCTAATGGCGGATTAATTCGTCAAGTCCTAATAGAGAACAAATAATTGGTAGATCGGTACGTGTTTGGCCTGAATTTGTATCTAATCGCATCTTTTGGAAGTCTGTACATCTATATATGACTGTTACAACATCATGCGTAAACTGTTCTCGGAGTCTGATATCCTTATTTCTTACTTATTTTGTTAGTAATGTTACCTACCTTTTTGTGATAGTTAGTTACTCGTATGAAAAGCAAAGTGTAACTGAACATTCTATAAACTAGACAAATATATCATATATAGAAAGATTTGGCGGCGGGTCATAGGCAACCTTCTGTCAGAGGAACTTACGAGTGTACTGTCAATGTTGATCTACGTTGAACTTAGCTAAACCTAGGTGGGAGCTGGGAGTTTTGGCTTGTAGATAGATTGTTTTTAATACAACAGGTAGTCAACTAAAATAGACTGTTAGTGAGGTTTGTATTTGATTGGCTAGTACATAGTCTTTCATTTATTAGGTGTATCTGTAACAAAAATCAAGACGCAGCGTTTTTTAGAAGTTCAGATTCACCTCATTCATATTGAAGCTTCAATAACGGGGAGTTAGGTGCTGAATTCGACATCGGGAGGTCATGAGATCGAGTTCCTGCTTGTTGAACTATTGTGGTAACTTATTAGGAGGCCGATGAAATCTTTTGGCTTCTACACGACATCGTAACGCTACGCTAAATCTTGAGATAACCTAACGTGGGGCCTAAGTAGCTACGGCGAAAGCCTCCTACTAAGCAGATCTGGAGCAATTTAGATCTTAATCGACCTAGCCAGGAATCAAACCCTTTGTACTCTTTTAAAATCTCCGCGCATACCAGTGCGCCATGGAAGCCGTCACAATATTATTGGTGAAAGACAGTCAATTTCTACCATCGATCGATGGATTACAAAATTAAAGAAATAGCATAGTTTGCGTAGAATGGTTAGCCATAGGTAAGTTTTTGCAGTGGGCGGAGCGGTTTTTTGACGACCTGTAGGCGGTTCTTTTAGTCTGAAGCTACGTCATACCTTGCAAGGTTGCGTTACTCATGCTTGATTTATTTCGTTCAAAGCTGCTATTGTTGTCAGTACTCTTGATTTGTAGGGGATGAACGACGTAACAATCAAATAGGTTTGAATAGTCCGTAACCTTGTATGTAAGACATACTAACCCTGAAAGATAACTAACAAAGTAGGGGTGAGTTAAACGTACTGTTTGTATATTAGGCAGGCGACTCAAGGCCTTAGTGTGTAAACACTTGACCGTGTGACCCATGTCCAGTTCCAGCAGTAGACGACAATCGACTGATTTTCATGATGATGATAAATATACCACGTTTACAGTCAATATAAAAATGTATACCATGCTAACCTTTACATACCTAACTTGTCATACACAATAACATATAGGAAAACACAGAACCTCCTCCTTTCTGAAAGTTGGTTAAAAACAACCAATTTCCGTATTATTAATGTCATACAAGCAATGGAATTTCTGGAATGAGCTTGCTGCGTAAAGATTTGACCCGTTACGCATTATCTCATATTGGTCTCCCATTAATGCATTCCATGTAAGTGAATCATTTAAAACCATAACGCCCTTTTATCAGTTAATATTTTGTAGATCAGTTAATATTTTGTAGTCAATACTTTATGTTAAGCAAGATTATTTGTGGAATGGCCTACGCTTAAAATGTATTGAATTCTGTTTCCATCAGGACCTCGTTTGTCCTTTGGATAGACAGATCAGATTCTAGGTTAGTCTAGATTAGTCTAGTCGGACTAATAAAATATTGAATTTTCTTTCGTTCCATAAATTCTCAGTAAAATTCTTAGCATTGGCAGGTTGGTGTTATGCCGGTTATGCGTCCCGGTCATTATCATTTACGTCCTGACAGTGATTGTTATGAAATCATACATCATCTCCCTAAGTCCGCCAATCCACACTGAAGCAGCGTAATGGGTTTAAGCTCCGTATCCCCTCCACTATAACGAGACCTGCTCCTGAAGTGGGCCGTTATAATAGACTAATAATAATTATTACTATTTTCATTCGACAAAGAAATAGTTTCGTACTACGATCTGATATTAAGTGAAAATGCAGCTTAAGTCTTGTAGCCTACTTCAAAGGTCCATTCTTTTTTGTCTTCTTAAGGCATTTTAAAAAACAGTTGTGTTTTGTAGAGAAATGTTGTACTTTTAATGGGAAGACAAATGTTAAGAAAATACCATAATCAGTAATTAATTATCACTTATTAACGAGTTCGGAGTCCAATGTGCTTGTTTACTTTTTCTTAAACGTTACTTACATTGATTTGACTTCTGACTTTCGCTTTATTATAGAGTCAGGCTAAGTTATTTCTTCGGTTAAATAAATTTTAATTATTCGTTAATTCGCTAAAAAACATATATAATCATCATAAATCGTTAAAAACCCCGAATCAATTTATACTTCTAGTGCAAGAGCTGGTAGATATTTTTGGTAGATCTTACAGCAAGCATAAAACTTATCTTATTACCTATCCAAACAGAGAATTGCTGTATATATTTTTTATTTGCAAATATGAAGTTGAAGGTCCAGCAGAATATAGAGATGCAAAAAAGTAATAAGTAAGAGTAAAACGAAATAAATTACAGAAAGTTAAGACGGCGCCTAGGTAATATAGCTAGAGCAAATAACATGGTCACCCTCCTTGATTCGGCCCGTATAGCCGCTAAGTTGTAAAATCTATGGGAGGTTGTGAATTGAACCTCTCTAACTGTGACTGATATTCGGTTTATAAGCCTCCTCACTCCACCAGGCTCCAGAGACAGAGATTATTAGTAATAATCAGGTATTATATTTATTTTCAAGGTCAATAATGTAGACGAAGTTCTGGAGCGGCACAACGATTTCCTGGAGTCATGTCTCGGAGACTGCATGCTCACTAGCCCGCAGCTGCTCAAGGCTGTCACCACGCTTTGCACTGTCTGTGTGCAGTTCTGCAGTTTTATACAGGTATAATAATACGTAAGAGGCACATAATTTTTTATTTTATTTTATAGTAATAGTTAACGGAACGTCTCTCAGAGCATAAATAATATGAACTACTGCGCCTGTCTATCTGAGAATTCAGTGTTAAACTTTTCTACCTTTTAGAGAAACGAAAGCAAAAAAGAGGTATTTTTTGACTACTTAGAGTAAAAGACACATTGCAAATTACCTATTTATTATTTTTTTTTATAAAATAGGGGTTTTTTGGAGTTTTGGAAAATAGAGGTCTGAGTTTAACAACTGTTTAAATATTTTATAATTAATTGTTGTATATAGAGAGAACGCCTTGATGTCTTGTATAAAAGGTTTGTGTGAAGCTGCCCTTCCTCTAACAAAGGATTTGCAAATAAAACAGTCACGTAATTTGTCTAAAAACTAAAAAACGGTCTTTCTTCGATTAGTTCGATGATCACTGTCCTATATTCAATCAAATATACTGCAGCTAACTATATGAAAACTTCCCGTATTTTTATATATTTTGGAGAGGCAGCCAATCACACGCGAAATTCACGAGTACCGCCAAACTTAGAGTAAGTATTTGACATTGTTGGGTAGGATTTTGAGGAAGGCTTTTGAATTTCTATTTTGGGATATTATAGGACACTATTAGTATCTTGCCTTAAATACCTTCTCAAAAATGTTAGCTGGCTCTCCAGATGTCTAGTTCGTTCTGGTGACGTCTTACTTTGGCAGTTCAATGTGTTGCAACTTCACAGCGAACTAGAAGTTAGGGGCGGTGTATACTTGTACATATTCACGCTTCGTAAATAGAACATGTGATTTTCTTTTACAGAACTACTTACCAACATATTGCGAATTTATTTCCTTAAAAGTATATTTTTAGGCATGTTTATTTACGCTCCTTCTACTAGCTTTCTACTGTTATTATTTAGTAATTAATTTGTTTTTATTGTTTAACGCAACCAAAACACATAATTGGCAAAAGGAGATGCACAAGTACTTCGTGGACGCAGAGCTTAACAGTATGCTTGGCCCAGCGTATGACAATACTGATTACAGTGAGGTACAGCCTGTAGATATCACTTGCGCACAAGTCCCGCATTATCGATAACCATGTTATCAAATACACAGCATTGTTAGAGCACTAAGTTGTTTCTTTTGTAGTTATTTCAACTCATCTATCCAACTTTAAAGATTTTGTAAAATGACAAAAATACATTTAGAATAATACAAATTTTTTCAAATATTTTGAATTTAATGGTGAAGTAATATAATCAAAATAAAACATTTACGGTGTAATTTATTTAATTTTATGTTAAAATAGTTCATTTGTATTCAAAAATCTTCTTTAGTTATGAGTTGTAAAATAAATTACAATAGTTAAGGACTGCTTTCATGTAGTATTTGTGGATAAGCAAAATCATGACAAACATACTCTTGCTTTTTTTCATGACTTTTCTGTTTTAGAGTTTCACGGTGAGTGTTTTCTTTTACCTATCTTGATCAGCTTATTAGCTCTTCGACTACAAGCGTAACAAATCATTATATTTTCGTTCTATGTTTTTTACGACTGACCTGTAAAATGTTAAAACGTTAAGACAGTGGCGGGGCAAGACAATATGAGTTTTAAGTATTTGCGAAACTCATATTGTCATAACTCTACTAACTAAAAACTAAATGTAAAATATCAGAATTAAAATATTTGTTGTAAATGTGTAATATCGGGATAAAAAAGTCTTAATTCCCGAGGTCTAAGGTCATGACTTCTAAGACCGTGTGATTTTAGGGATGTCGATAATGTCTTACTTCCGGTTTAAGAACGTATTTTTTGCATCTGTTAGTCGCAATTTCCATGCGTTGCCAAAATCTAAAATAGATCGACTCGCAGCGCCTTTTACATGCGATACAGGAAATTGTCAACTAATGCGCGTATTAGTCGCCCATGACATGGAACACAACTTACATATGTTATAGAAGAATTATCGTTCGCCGAGTCAGCTCGCCGTGGGCATGACTCTCTAAGGTGCTTTTTAGATCATTCCCTTCAATGAATAAAACAAAAGGGCACGTTACGTACATTTTTGAAATTGTGAAATTTATATATTTGTTAATAATGATTAATGTGGTACACCAGGCTGAAGGATGTGGAGGCATCACGAGCGGATCGGCGGATTCCTTCTCTCGGTCGGTGTCGCGCTACGGGCTGCGCTTCACGGCGGCGCTGCTGTCGGTGCTGGCCATCATAGACCAGATGGCGCGCGACAATAACACCAACAAGCTGCTCAACATATCCGCCAGGTATGTGTGGTGCCAACAGTTCGTCTCGCGCTACGGGCTGCGCTTCACGGCGGCGCTGCTGTCGGTGCTGGCCATCATAGACCAGATGGCGCGCGACAATAACACCAACAAGCTGCTCAACATATCCGCCAGGTATGTGTGGTGCCAACAGTTCGTCTCGCGCTACGGGCTGCGCTTCACGGCGGCGCTGCTGTCGGTGCTGGCCATCATAGACCAGATGGCGCGCGACAATAACACCAACAAGCTGCTCAACATATCCGCCAGGTATGTGTGGTGTCAACAGTTCGTCTCACGCTACGGGCTGCGCTTCACGGCGGCGCTACTGTCGGTGCTGGCCATCATAGACCAGATGGCGCGCGACAATAACACCAACAAGCTGCTCAACATATCCGCCAGGTATGTGTGGTGTCAACAGTTCGTCTCGCGCTACGGGCTGCGCTTCACGGCGGCGCTGCTGTCGGTGCTGGCCATCATAGACCAGATGGCGCGCGACAATAACACCAACAAGCTGCTCAACATATCCGCCAGGTATGTGTGGTGTCAACAGTTCGTCTCGCGCTACGGGCTGCGCTTCACGGCGGCGCTGCTGTCGGTGCTGGCCATCATAGACCAGATGGCGCGCGACAAGAACACCAACAAGCTGCTCAACATATCCGCCAGGTATGTGTGGTGTCAACAGTTCGTCTCGCGCTACGGGCTGCGCTTCACGGCGGCGCTGCTGTCGGTGCTGGCCATCATAGACCAGATGGCGCGCGACAATAACACCAACAAGCTGCTCAACATATCCGCCAGGTATGTGTGGTGTCAACAGTTCGTCTCGCGCTACGGGCTGCGCTTCACGGCGGCGCTGCTGTCGGTGCTGGTCATCATAGACCAGATGGCGCGCGACAATAACACCAACAAGCTGCTCAACATATCCGCCAGGTATGTGTGGTGTCAACAGTTCGTCTCGCGCTACGGGCTGCGCTTCACGGCGGCGCTGCTGTCGGTGCTGGCCATCATAGACCAGATGGCGCGCGACAATAACACCAACAAGCTGCTCAACATATCCGCCAGGTATGTGTGGTGTCAACAGTTCGTCTCGCGCTACGGGTTGCGCTTCACGGCGGCGCTGCTGTCGGTGCTGGCCATCATAGACCAGATGGCGCGCGACAATAACACCAACAAGCTGCTCAACATATCCGCCAGGTAGGTGTGATGTAAACAGTCATAGGCTTAAAAGACGAGTACCCTCAATTAGTTAAAAAAATAACATGGCTAGTTAGTAACTTAATTTGGAGAGGTTTAATAAACAATAGATTATGCAAGATTTTACCTTATAAGATACAACCAATTAACAAAACACCGTCGAAATAGATAAACCGTATGAGGTATAATCAGAGAGGCAAGTGCGAGTTTGTTACCGAGCGAATGCGTAAAATCGTTGTATAGAATTTTAGTGACGCCATCTAGTTATAGCAAGAGTAAACGCTTTTTTTGCTATATAATTTGACATTATGAGTGACTACGTTTTTACGCAGTCGCTCGGTGAAAAACTCACACTTGCCCCACAGTGTCGAGTGTAAGATTTTACCGCGTCGATATCGAAAACAGTAAAGGCAAATTTTATATGGAATTGAAGCAACGCCCGCTGGCAGAATCGAGAAAAAACTCAAATGGCGGGTGTCAGCTATTAGTGTGCATAGTGTAATAAGATTTTAGTGGACCGAGAATATGTTTAGAAGACTACTCTTATTTATATTTTGTGTAAACAGTCTGAATTGGTTGTGGAGGATCCATCACTCCGCTCTAAAGCAGGTTGGAGGGCTACAACAATAATTTTTAACGCTGTGTCTCACATGTTACTGATGATGACTGGGCTGATGATAGTTGTACCACACCATCATCGGCCCAGTCATCATCATCATCAGTAGTACCTTGATTGTTTTGGTGAAAACTCACACTAGGCACTCATGGTATATTGATTTACGCGAATGTGAAGTTTTCGATTGTTTAGGTGAAAACTCACACTCGACACTGTTATCAATACACTATCGAAATAGCTAAATCGTAAAAGGTACAACCAGTTAAAATACGCTATCGAAATTGGTAAACCGTATAAGATACATTTATTTAATTATTTATTTATTAAGGAAAACCAACTGCTGATACATTATTTCTAGTCCATTGAATATATATATCGAGCTTTAGTTAATGCTCAGCTTACAACAGGTCTTCACAACATGCATAATAAATTTTAAATTAAGATGTCATAATTACAATGTCAATAAATATATTAGTCTAACTACACAGAACTTATGTCTAAAAAAAATGTGTCAATTGTTAACAAAAATAATCAAAAAATAATAATAATAATAAATAAAATGTCAGTTACTAATACTAAAAATGTCAATAATTTTTCTCCTAAAGTCATAAAATTTGTTATGGAATAAATCGATATCCTTACACTTAGCCACAAGATTATTATAAATGTCAGACATTCTTGGTAAAGGAGAATACTTTCCTAGTTTCGTTCTATATGGCCTATGATACAGCAATTTGCAAGGATACCGAGGATTATTCATGCGTGGTGTTCTAAGTCCGAAACTCTGAATCAGTTCCGTACATTCAGTAACTATCGTAATATCTCTACCCGTAGAGGAAGAATAGGCACAGAAGAGCTAATAGCGTATACAGTATGAGACAGACAATGTGATATACATTTACATTATTGCAATGAATGTTGTAAATATTTTTTGATTTTCATCATGATTTTATGATATTAAGACTTTAAATGTAATCAAAATCTGCATCATAGTGTTAGAGAATAGATAATAGTTTAATATTCTTTAGATTTACTTAAAGCGTGACGTTACTCATCATGAATTCAACTAACCGATGAAAGGTTATGTTTGGTTGACGTCGTTCACTACGGCTTTTACAGCCAATTATATTGCAACTCACCATCACTGCACACTTGTAGTAGACTATTTTACCAATTTCGCAGTACCAAAAAACAGTTTCTGGTTTTTTTCAAAAGTATAGTTAACCTAGACCAAAATTCTTTCAACCTAAAAAGTTGTCTGGCATCGACGGCCACCGGTGGCAAACCAAAATTACCCTATACGCAGATAGAGACAAAAAACTAGTGTCGTCTTGCTCACACCTTCAAACGTTTCGTTCGCTCAGTACAGTATCTTTAAGAATCTTTTAGTAGCTCGTCCATCTATATTCTTTGTCAACGATCTCTACCGAAATATTCTGTAGGCACAGATGTAATTATTTGCATAAATAAATGACATATGAAACGATTGTCCACAGATTAAACTTCAACACATACTACGTGAAGCAACTGGAGCGGTTCACCGAGGAGAAATTACTGGACTCCAAGCCCAAGAGATCCTCCTAGCATAGACTTCCGCGTGTCACCGCGGTCTAACGTCACGAACTATTCCCAACAGTTAACGTTTAACACAAATTAATTATAAGCGTGACATAATAAAATTAAAACGAACAAACATTACAGTATTTGATGTGTAACATCTGACAATTCTACCTTGATATTAAGTATCTACCTCTAGAAAATAATAATAGAGGAGCTGAAGAGATTATTTTGTCAGGTTGTCCTGAACATACACCCTTATGTAAAAGGCTCATACTTGGTTGAGGTAATCAAAACATGACAGGTATCATCAGTTATATTAATATGCCGCGCTTGTGTATTTCCAGAAATTCTTTCTTGGGTTGGTTTTCATGATAGATTTCATGTGGCTTTGAATGTAGTAAAATGACAGCACAAACGCGAGCAGATACGCATTATTATACTATTTAGATATACAGCAGAAGGCCTGTGATATCCAAACCAGCTAACCCATTTGCTATCGCTGTTTAATGTACACGAACATTACTAACTAACTTTTGATAATAATTATTCAGTCACGTGAGGTTTCCTGATGTTTCGTAAAAGGTGTTAGGTAGATAAGTAAGAATATAAACCTACTGTTTACTCAGAATACTGTCACTCAGCTACAACTTGCAGACAAAATGTATTTTATGAAGAAATTTCTATTTTGCTGACGCTCCATCAGTTCAGTTCAGTGGAAAAAAGAACATCACAATAAATTAACTCGAATGTGAAAGAAATGTGATGCGCCCATCAAACGCATGTCTCTACAATTTTTGACGTGACAACGTCTTATAATTGGATAGGGCCGGCTGCACGCACGAAAAAACATGACGTCATGCGTCGTTACCTCGCTTTGAGGCGTTCCATGTAAGGCTTGAAGTGCAAGCGAGAGCGCGGAACGAGCGACAAAGAAGCACAATCGGCCTTTGCGTTCGGCAGCGTTCGACATCCGTCTATTAAATATAATTATTAAATATATTAATTTTAAATTAATATATTTATTATAAATTTAAAGTATAAATTTAGAAAATCAAAATCAATTATTTTATTAATTTAAATTAATATTTATAAAAATATACTTAAATTAAAAATTTTAATAACCAATTAAATGCTACCATTCCATCAGTATTTTCTTAAGACATTGTCACGTTCAACTATCGTCAGTAAACCGACTTTACAGACAACCAATGATTTTTTTATTACAGCCAGCCCAAACAATTTCAAAAGTAGAATAATTACCTTTACCATCTAACTCTAGCACTGTGATCTTATTGGTCAATTAAAAACATGCACTTCCGCATCTTCCTGTAACACACTTCCGTCCCTTTTTACGAAATCACTCCCACTTACTGCAGGAAGAAAGATGTCATCATCATCATCATCATTTGCCTGACGGTTTCACTCCTTGTAGGAGTGGGGATGAAAGATGTTACACATCAAAAATAATTTGGAGTATGTCAGTTTTATATTGCACAAGTAATGGGTCCCATGAAACCGCAGCAAAACCTGGAACTGATTGGCTTATATTAGGAATAAGTAAGCTATTTGACTAATTGGAGTCAGGTATTTAAAAATATGTTTATGCTCTCTAAAATAATACAATAGTGTTACAATTTTACACAGTTGCAGTTGGTCTGAGTCAGCAACAATTGATATTATAATCATTTTTAGATTTATGGAATAAAATCTCAAAAATCTCAAAATTATGTACAGTGGTGTCGAGAAGATTACCATGGATTATTTACTAATTATTATTTGGCAAAAAGACGTCAACGGTAACAAAGTCGACTGCATAACCCGTTCTTGACAAGCAGGTTACTCTAGAGGAGAATTCGATAATACATTCGCCATATCCCATAATACTGGTCGAAATTGCACCTCAATTATTACGCGCTCTGTATCGATGTTCATGATTGTACCTAGCCTCCGACGCGTGTGACCTTGGCATCTAGCGGCGCTCGACGAATTTGTAGAAACAAACCCGCTCGCGTGTGCGCGTCGCGGGCGCCCGTGCCGTGTGCCGGCCACCCGCGCCCGCGCTCCGTCGCACGCGCCTGCGTTGACCATACTATTTTTCATTATACACACGAGAGCGTGCGCCCGCGCGAGTTTTAGCGTTAGCCCTTAGGAACACAGTATTAACACAACTGGATTTGTAATATCAAGGGTAGAGGGAAAGAATTATCCAATCATTTTAGAAAGAAACTTGACATTCACTGCTGGTAAATTTTTCAATTTCTCTAAAATGCTTCTTTACTTGTACCCTTCATAGCTGGGTGCATCCCAGTAGTACCCCATACCGTAGTTCTATAGAACTGTTGGGACATTTTCCGGGCTGTCAAATTATATCCCAATAGTTCTATATAGTACTGTAGTATAGTTTTTGCTCTTGACTTATACCATATAAGTTATAAACATTATATTATTTTAATTTATGTTTCATTTTGTTTTTAACAAAAAATGTCGCTTGCGACAAAAGCTTAGATGTTAAAACCAAGTAGTAGTCGTGTCTAAAAAAATATTCTCTTATTTTAGAAGTTACAGGGGGGACACATTTTACCACTTTGGAAGTATATTTCACGCAAACTATTCAGTTTGGAAAAAAATGATATTAGAAACCTCATTATCATTTTTAAAGACCTATCCACAAATACCCCACACGTATGGGTTTAATAAAAAAAAAATTTGTGTTCCAGTTCCAAGTACGGGGAACACCTAAAACTTATTGTTTTTTTTTTATTTTTGTATGAAATGTTGTGTGAAGGAATAAATCTATTTAGTAAATTTCAATAGTATAGTTTTTATAATTTCGGAAATAGTGGCTGTTACATACAGACTGACAGAAAGACTTTACAAATCTATAAGGATTCCGTTTTTTGTCTGTGATTTCATATTATACTTATAAAAACTAGGTAATTTATATGTAACGTACAAACAAGATGTTGATATCGACATTTCTTTAATTTTGTTTCAAAACAATTTTGTAACAAAATTATTTCTATATAGAACTAATGGGACACTAAACTCTAATATGGTGTATCAACAGTTCTATAGAACTAAAATTAGGGGGTACTACTGGGATGCACCCTCATAGCTTGTAGGCACTTGTAGGAATAGACAGACACAAGTATTATATGGGCACACTAGTTTATAGCTACTTCTATTTAAAATTTGTCAATAGTATCCATCCAGTTTTCATCACAAACGTCTGAAGTAAGTACAAACTACAAATAAAATACTCGAGTCCATATTAATTTTTCTAGGCTAAAATTTTGAATGACAGAGCGAGTTGATTTATTTTTAGGTAAACTTAAATTCCACGCAGTATGCCATGTCTATAGGTAAATTTTAAAATGTATGTCCGTTTATTAACCTATTTAAAAACTAAGAAATTTTTCACTAAATTAAATTACGCACGATTGATCTAATGCAACATTAATTCAATATTAGAGTAAAGTGTACAATTATACAGGTAATGATGCCCCAATCATATTTTACTATGTACAATTATACTAATTTTAGATTCATACCTAACCTATTTTTAATAATACGTCGAATATAATACACCATTAGAATAAAAAGAAAAAAAATTTCACTCGTATAAAAGTCATAAAAATAGATATAAGCATCTACTACGTACTAAGAATTAGTTATTTGTGTTCCTAGTCGCCATTTACATGCCTCCTGAGTTATTTTGATTAGTTTAGAACTCAGAAGACTCTCAGTCCAAACATGAGACTTAGGTATAGAATAGGCAGGAAGAATAAAAAAGCCGTTATCCACATATATATAAAATATAATGACGAAGTTTAGTATTTCAAAGTATCAAATATTTCCAGGTATTTTGACGGAACGAAAATCAGAAATATCATAAAAAAGTTGAGAGGTGTCAAGGGACACCCGGATGGAACGAAGTTCCTTTCGATTAATTAGTGAAGGAATTGTAATAAAATTTTATTTTTTTCTCTACATCTTTGTGCATTTGTCTTTTTCCTTACACAGACACAGACGCGTACCACACACGCGTTTGTTGTTGTACACCGAAACACCAGAGGGCGCCACGAGAGCGCAAGACAGCATACAGCGCGGGCGCCCCCCGCCGCTCACGCGCACACATCAAAGGCGGCGGCAAGATCCTTTGATCAAAAAGTGTCGTGACAACTTTTCGTAAGAATTTTTTCCGTCTAGCCCCCTTTCACAACGCGCGATAAGGAACTTCGTTCCAAAAATAACTTTAGAGTTTTGTTTTTGGCGACGCGATGTTGCGACACTTTCCGCGAGCGATTTTCAAGACAAAGTTCGGCCGTAAAGATTCATCATCAACATCATTATTACCAGCCGGTAGACGTGGACTTCCAAACAACGATCCCGAGCCGCCTGTTGCCAGCGGCTCCCTGCGACACGTTTGATGTCGCCAGTCCGCCAACTGGTTGGGGGTCGACCAACACAAAGATTTGTCAATAGCAATTTATGACCTAACTATAACTGATATTTCTGACAAAATAGAACATTTTCGTTCCGATTGGTCAAAATGCCTGGAAAGTTTTGATACTTTGAAATTAGTATTGCTTATAGGGACGCTTGGGTAATTTTCATACATTAAAATTCTTTCTTCTTCTTTTTATACATTTTAAATTTAAGTTTGGTAAATAATACCTAACAAAAGTATTTTTCCATCAATAAATATTACCTATTCATTTGATTTTGCTCGTCATTTCCCTTTTACAACTGTTAATAATGATATTTTGTGTAATTGTTTATGATTTAGCGTGTACCTATGAGTGTATTTGAAAGTAATTATTTTATATAGGTATATTATTCACCACCTACTTCTAGTGTCCTGTTGTTTTGCTAAGCCTAAAATTGAGTCAAAGAAGTCGCTGTTAAGGGATAAGTTCTTTTGTACCTATTTAAATAAAATTTCGTTTATTTCAAGTAGGTATTTCGTTTACGTCAAGGTAGCTCGGAAGGCAGATCCCGCTGAGAAGAGCCAGCAAGAAATTCTACTTATTGTATGAGGTGTACAAATGGGGTAAATAAATAAAACCCAAAGTACTTGAATAAATCAAAAGTGCTTTTTACAAAGGAATGAATTAATAGAAAATTATATTATTATTTGGTTAGTTTATAATTACATGTAGTTATATATGCTGTATCTCTATTAAATACATGGTTACCTAAAATAAACGAGATTATTCATTTTTTGTATGATGTCCTCTTAGTATGGACGTGTGTTATTTCTATTTGATGTCATTATTTCAAGTTCGAAACACCTTATGATCCATAAAAATTATAACAACATTTATCATGGTGCATACTATTGGTGCCTACATAAATACTAACCATTAATTGTATACTTTTAGAATACTTGTTGTGATTTTTAAACAATTCCTTGCCATAAAAATCAAAATGCCATAGTAATGTCCTATGCGGTAATAATAGTTGTAAATGTGTAGGTATGTGTATGTAATTATGTAAGTGTGTGTATGTGTAATTGAAAATTACTTGTGGCTGTGTTTAATTTTTCAGCAATTTGATTTCAATTACTTATTATTCATTAAATTATACTAATACGCCTACAAATTAGTCAGCATCCAGTATAGATTTTCATTAAAAATAAATTTCAATTATTTCTTGAAAATGTCAATAAACACGCAAAACATTAAAATAAATTAATTGGTAATTAATATTTGTTATCCTCATTGAATACTGATAGCCAATAAAACAATTTAACCATTTTAACCTGTTTGTTATTTCACTCCCCGACAGATCTGCAAATTTGTGGTAGCTTCAACACCTATTCCTTACTAACATGTGATCTATGTGAAAGTGTTGGGAATCCTTCGCTCCAGGGTAGAACAGACTTGACTTTTAATTTAATGAGGGCAGGGATTTACTATCGATTCTAAGAAAGAAAAATTGTTTATTTCAAGAAATTGTGTCAAACAAAACAAACATTTGATACAATATCGTGACACATAACGCCTCCTGGGTTAGTCGAAACTAAAACACCAACAGGCACCAAACACCACTCCTGTCTTGTGTGGCACAACCCAGAAAAAGGTACCAGCTCAGCATTGTGCTGCATGCCAAAACAAAATAATGTAAAAGCACAAACACAAAGCGCTGATTTTCAGCCGGCACCTTGTTTAGGGTGACACCACGGAAGCACGCAGTTGCATGTCGATATAATTAGAAAAATACACAAAGTAATAATTACAATTACATACAAGAAAAATACACAAAATAAAACAAAATATATATAAGAGTAATAAAATAAAAGTTATTAAACATTTAAATAGGACAGGCAAAAGTCTAGCAATATAAGAGGTTTTCCCGCGACTTTGTCCGCGTTAGGTACCCCTCCAATTTTAAAGACACTTTCATATAAAGTGTGCTCTTTCCCCGTTACCCCTCGCAATTTAATTTAACAATATTTGTGGCAAGCTGATATGTATAGCTTGATATTAAATAGTCTATTAGGCTCTTGAATTTAGGTTTCAAAATAAACAAAAATAATTTTGCAATCAGACACGCAGATCTAGAGATTAATCCGTTTAAACAAACGAACAAACTCTTCCGTTTTATATTAATAGTAGGTATGGTCTTCTATAGCAAATAAATTGAACAAAGATCGAATTCTCAACTCCAGGCTGTTTCATGTTATAAACGATACAAGATTTCAAACAGCATACTTACCAAAATGCTGACGCCTACTCAGTAGGTACTTGTACGTACGTGTCGCGTGTTGCGCTTTTTAGAAATTTTGTATTATCTCCTAAACTAATTAACACACTGTAAAAGGCAAATCTTATCTCTATAATATTCTTGTGATTATTAAATAATTTATTTTGATAAGCATTTAAGTTTAGTTGTCTAAATAATGACGTATACGTAAGCATATGAAATAAATGATTTTTAAAACACAAAAAGTTCTATATCTGCCAAAATAAAAAAGATAGATATATGCTATTGCGGACTTTTTTAGAACTTTTAAAGATACATAAAGTTTTGAATGATATCTAATAGCTAAGGCAGCGTACGCGCATAAAGCCGATTTAATAAATTTCACGGTCCGACGGTTAATATACGATAACGTAGCATTCTACTGGTGAAAGAATTTTTAAAATCGGATCAGTAGTTCCAAAGATTGGCCCCGACGGAACTCTATTCACATACTTTACCTTTTTATAATATTAGTATAGATAATATGGAAAATACCTGCGGAGCTATAAATTCGAATAAATTTTAAACAATGTGGCAAAACTCTTTTATTTCATAAAGCTTATTGGCGGTAGTCACAAAAAAATGTCTGACTTGACATAGCGTACTTGAAATAAATATTTTTAAATTTTGATATTTACGAACAGTGCGTTTGTTTAGCAAGATTGGTTATTTTCAATCATAGATAATACCAAACTAAATTGTTGGAAAATAAATAAAACGCATAGTACATCACAATATTCTATATTTTATAACAGACTTAAATATACAATCTTGTTTAACATTCAATTGGTTTCGTTCGGTACACAGAGCACATCACACATCGGGCTATAACAATAAATACATTTCCTAACATTGGAATTACTCACTACCTACATCGGCGATGATTAAATTAAATTCTAATAAATACTTTTTATTAAACGATGACACAAAATGACGAGAATGCATGCTTAATGGTGAAAAAATATCAAAGAGGAACTATGACTTACAACGACCAATATTGTAATATTTTAATTACGAATTAAATAGCCAAATAAAAACGTATAAAACCGTACCATTGCCCTGTTGAGGAGAAATATTAATATCTCGAACTATACACAAACACGTAACAAACGTTTGCAGATTATTATAAAAAAAATCATAGATTAAACAATCACGAACGTACTAATACCGAGTAGGAATTCAATGCAGTTACAATACAAATAATATCACTGACAATATACTAGTGTAAAATGTACACGCGAGTGTATACTACCCTAAAAAATTGCAAATATTATTAAAATATAAAAATCAGAATCTCACGTGACTGTTGTCGGAGTATGTCCGACTAGTTTCGAACCCATACGGGATCCTTATTCATGAGCTCACTTGTTAATGCAACGCGGCGAAGCAATGGTCAGCGTGATATTTGCTTCATCATTGTTGTCGGGCATACTCCGCGACAACAGTGAAGTGAGTTACAGCTGTTTATATTTTAATAATATGGAAAATCCTCGCGATAGTTAAATTCTAATAAATTGTAAATACATGATTAATAGTGAAATGGTAACTTGGAAACTAAATGGAAAACAAGCATTAAATTTTGTGCAACTACGAATAATTGTTAATTAGTTTTTGCTTGTCGTTTAAATAAAATTAAAATCATTTTTCCGATTACCCATAAATTGACATAATTATTTTTCGTATAATTAATAAAAACTTAATTGCAAAACATAAACAAATAATTCTGTGTTTAAGCACGGCGCTTATATATTTCAAAGTGTTCATAACACTAATAAATAGACCAAAAGACGAACTTGAACGAGTTAGTTAAACAGCTCCGCTGCTTAGAATTACGCAAATGACATAACTTCTTCGTTTTGTTGAGTTAGTAGGCATCATATAATACGTGACTTGGGACTGATATCAACAAGTCTGGCGTAATTTTACTAAATTATAAACAAAACAAAATTCAATAATCGCAATCACACTAACTGATATCTTCTCATATATGAATAACACATAAAATATGTAACAATATTCCTTTACATACTCGACACAAGGAAAATCACGCCGCCTCTTGGACTATAAAAACACACATTTGCTCCGATATTCTCTGCTTTGGCTCAAATTTTTGGTATTTCAAAATACAAAACTTAGAATAATACAAAGCCGGATTGTCATGAACGCGGGGAGCGAGCCGCAGAGCAAATGTATGCACGTACGTTTATATTATAATAAGTAAGAATGCCTATGCACAAATTCACCTAGATACAGGAGTATGTATGTACAGAGCTCTGAGCTCTCATTCACTATTACACAGACTAGAGTCTTCTTGTTCGGCAGACCATCACCACATGTGGGTTTCGCGGATTTCGCTTATGATTTGACCGGCGCGCTGCAGGGCCTGGAAACAAATATAAAGGAAAAATTAATATAATATATATTTATAAAATGCTCTTCATTCGATTTTTTATAATTGACGTTTTAATTATTAATAACTAAACAAAAATCGAAGGCGCTGTCTCCACGAGCGAGAGAATTGCGACGAGTCCGCCCTTCTATAGTCGGGTAATCTCCACGAAAGAGGAATTATTCCGCCAGCATATCGCCACGATTCGTGACGGAATTAAAGCGAGTCCGCGACGACTGTTGCGTGTTTCCTACCACCTACAATCTCAACATTTTTAAGGCAAGAGTGAATAGCCATCTTCTAGGTAAGCGCGTTCCAACTTAGACTTCAGGCGTGATTGTAGTCAAGCGCAAGCCTATCTACTATAAAAAAGAATCGCCGCATTTCGTTCGATGAGTTGTGTGTTTGACAGCGCATCCGCCGTGCGTTGCTGCGGCGATACGAGCAACATTAAGGGCTAACGCTAAAACTCGCGCGGGTGCGGGCGCGGTTGCCCGCCGCGGGACACAAATCCGCGAGCGGGCACCCGTCGCGTGCGCCCGTCTCAGTTAGCGCTGCTAGTATAACTTTGATGTCGAGCGTGTACAGTTGTGTCGAGTAGATCATCATGGATTATCTACTACTAACGTATTTACTAATTTATTATTTGGCAAAAAGACGTCAACGGAAAAAACGTCGACTGCATAACCCGTTCTTGACAAGTAGGTTACTCAGCGGAGAATTTGATAATTCATTCGCCATACCCCATAATACTGGCCGAAATTGCACCTCAATTATTACGTGCTTGGTATCGATGTTCATGATTGTACCTAGCCTCCGACGCGTGTGACCGTGGCATCTAGCGGCGCTCGACCGATTTGTAGAAACAAACCCGCTCGCGTGTGCCCGTGACAATCCGCCGCCCGCGCCCGCGCTCCGTCGCACGCGCCTGCGCTGTCCATACTATTTTTCATTAAACACCCGCGAGCGTGCACCCGCGCGAGTTTTAGCGTTAGCCCTAAGAGCGAACATTGCACACAGCATCTAAGAGTGCGAACAACGAGTGTACAACAAGTGGGGGAGTCAGTAGTGGATTTCGTAATGATGTAGTGACTATACAACGATAGCTTATTTCTACAGTTGTCCTTCACGAAGAAGTGTATCACCGCCTTGGATCCCCTCTACTGTAAAGAGTAATCTGTCATACCTTCAGCATATCGGCGGCTTCCTTCCTCCTCTGCGCGATGTGCTCGGACTCGTTGAGCAGGCTGTCGGCCTGGTCGCTCTTGTACAGGTGCGTGACCAGCTCCGACTGCAAGTTGTCCTTCACGTAGTTCACGAGGAAGTGCATCACAGCTTTGGGCACCGTGTCCTTGATCGACTTGCGCACTATGTAGAAGTACGACTTTATAAGCCGCTCTGTAAATAACAACAAGGATATTAGAGCTTATTTTGTATATTGATTTAAATGGATAGATACAGCTTGAGACTAGTGTATGCAAGTCCGTAGAGGAGAATGGCCAGCTGTGACCGACCATTAGCTGATATTGAGAGCCACAAATTGACTGAACTATTGGTCGTTCAGGATGCTATCAGCCAGCGATAATGATGTCACATTATAATTTTATAATTATCATGTTGTAAGGAATAATATAATATTTACAGATCTATCTAAAACATTTAAATACGAGTGCGAGATGTTTATTAAGATTGACAAAATATATGCAAGCGAAACCGAGTGCAAAACTTATTTAGATATCAATAATAGTTTGCAAAATATTTAAACTAAGCTTATTAAGGACCAAGTGTAATAAAATAAGTTTAATTTACATACAAATACCATATTTGATAAAATAAACGAATAGTTACAACAGGAATATATTGAAAAAAAAAAAACACAGTTGGATTTTCTTGTAATGTAACCAGCATCTTATTTAGTAAAGCGGTAAAAATTGTTAGATATAAGGAGAAAATTTAAAAAAATATAATATAATAACATTTAAAAAAAAATAATAATAAAAAGACGTGTGGCACTCGGAGACTGCCGCGGTAAAGCTATTGCATAGCATTTTTTATCAACTTATGTTTATCTACCGACGTTATCGGGACCGTGGCCGAGCGGTAAGGCGCTCTAAGTGCCCGGATTGCCAGAGAGACGCGGGTTCGAATCCCGTAAGTTCGGCAATTTTTTTTAAAATTTACGATTCGACGGGATTCGAACCCGTGTCTCTCTGGCAATCGGGGCACTTAGAGCGCCTTACCAATAAGCCACGTTCCCCGATCACGTCGTTACCGAAATTGTGCTTTTGATCTTATGTTTTTGATATTCAGGGGGTGTTAGGTTTTTTCGTTACGGAATTTCTGTATTCGGTCTCCACGCTCAAGGCCCGCGATAAAAGCTATACAATAGCTTAACAATTTGCAATCTTTATAAAGCCATTTGTGTATCTTTTCTGCTTGTGATCAACACTATATTTATAATTTTCTTACGAGTGCTTTATATTAAATGCGTGTAGGAGTAAAGATATATATCACATCAAGGAGTGAAGTGCGTGTGTCATATAAATGTGCCATGTGTCGAATAAATAAATAGTGCAAGTAGGGCTATTGATATACTAAGAAATTGAATTCAAACAATCATTACACACTGATAAAAAAGCACATCGATTTCTAGTTAGGTTTCAGTGAATATTATTATATTATTAAAAAATAAACAGTTAAAACTTACGTCACTGTTGAGCGACGTTTGTAGTTTTGTCTAGTCGACATATCTTGGGATTTTGTTTAGTTACGTTTTTAAACAACTTCAAAAAAATGAGTTTCTCAATTCGACCGTATATATTATATTTTTATAATAATTATTTTTATCTATTAATATAATTTTAACAATTTCTCTTATTGATGATCTTTTATTGGTGCAGTTGATGTCTTACTTTATAACTCGATTCAAACCCCTGATAAAAATGTAAAAAAGATGCGGCATTTGCGACAGTGTGCGATCTATTATAAGCCCCAGCGCGCACTGACGACACGTAAAAAGATTAAAAAATTCTAAACGACAACTGCAGGTACAAAAGCAATTAAGTGGCTTGGTTATTCGTTAACTCGTGTCATTCAGAGGATAAAAGTCTACAGTCTAAAACGGAGATCAGAATAACGTTTGGTTATAGATTACTGCAGCGAATGAGTTACCAAACACACGAGCTAACTAACGTCCGAATGATAACGTCCGTAACGAATACATGTCACTCCAGTTTGGGTCGCCGCACAATCACAAAACGCCGTACCGGCATATTCCTTATAGTTTTCATGGATTTTATATGGATTCGCCGCGTAGCGTGTGGCGGCCACCGGCGTTAACCATGTGCTGCGAGTCCATATAAAATCTATGAAAGTACAGGAAATATGCCGGAGACCGCGTTCTGTGCTTGTGGTCCGGGTGGCCAATGTTCGGCGACTGTTATTTGTTTGACTGATAAAACGGATTTTGCAGTTTTGGAGACGCTCAGTAATATAAGAAATTCTCAATATTTACATGACGTTACAGTATCAAAATGTTGTCTACTTTCAGTGCCTATTTCAATTCTGTTTTCATACATTTCGAGTATTATTTTAATTTGTAACCTACTGTGCCATCAGTGTGCGGAGGCCCTACGCCTCAAGCGACAAGCACGAGCATATCAGATGGAAGGTGGCCGGAAACCGATCAGTGAATAGAATGGTATCGAGCAAGCATTTGCAGCGGCGCTATCGGTATCTCACCCACTAGGTCACCCATATGGTTCAAATGCATCATGCGGATGCCCTCTATGGTGTTTGTGTTACAATTTTGGTTTGTCGTTTGTTGTTTGTCGCTCCGTCCACCTAGCATCACAACAGAAAACCAATCAATTTCCTTCATATCAAATAGAACTATAATGTGTAACAAGCAAAGGCATGCCTTTGCAGACGAGTATAATTTTTAACCCCCGACGCAAAAACGGCGGGTTGTGTTTGACGTGTCTATGTAAATTTATGTGTATGTGTCTGTCTGTGGCATCGTAACTCCCAAACGGATGATTCGATTTTAATGCGGTTTTTTTTTTGTTTGAAAGGTATATCAGTCGAGAGTGTTCTTAGCTATGTTTGGTGGAAATCGGTTCAGGTCTTCAAGGTCATCAGAGTTTGTTAGGTGTAATAGAAATGTTACACGCTCAGTTTGCTTGAAAGCGTGTGTGTGATCTGACATTTGAAACACTAATGTCTTCTGGAACCACTGAGCTGGTCTGATGATAGGAGACGTAACCCTGGTCTAATTTGTCTTGACTGGTTCTTTTCATGTTTCTAATTAACAAGGACCTGATGCTGGAAATGGGATGTGGCATATGAAACCTTGGAATGCCGGAATAAAAAGGATAAACCGATTTATATTTTTGCTAAAGAATGACCAAAGTTTAATCTTTATTTGGGTCGGGGGTTTTTAAACTTTTAATTTAATAGTTATATTTATTTATATATTCTTTATTTGTACACTACATGACATAAAATAAAAACATACAAAAATGTATAATGAAGGAAGTAGAGGTAAAAAAGGCGGCCTTATCGCTTAGTAGCAACTTCTTTCAGGCAACCCAAGGTTAGGAAAATATCGGGACCAAACTGCAGGTATTGTGTTTTAATAAGATAAATACATTTAAATAATTACATACAACAAATTACATAAATAATACAATAAACGTAAATTATATTAATAAGATTTTAAATTAATATTGCAAGGTATTTTGTTGTATTATTAAATATGGTATGCCGTTTCTTTGTATAGTTCCTGACATATGATAGACATAACTTAAACATTTGTTACGTTTGGTGAAGAATTAAAATTGATAAAGTTCTTTTGATTAAATTTGTTAATCAAATATGGTCTGTTAAACCATTTAATAGTTGGCTTTAGTGTTGTAACTAATAATTTAGCGGTACACAACAGTACTGCAACTGAAGCTGACAATGATTATTGAGACAACGAATACGGCCTGAATTTTAAAGTTTTCTCACCAATAACATCGCAGTCATGTTGTTCCTTGTCAGAAAGTTTCCTTGAAGTTTGGCTGGGGACCTCGGGCAGCAGGTTGACCGGTTTCTGTGGGGTCGCCGCTTTGTTCTCTGGACTGCCGTTCACCTATACAAATACCAATTTGGTAAAGGTATTGTTCGACAAACTATACAAATATGACAGATGACGTAACATCGCTGATACTCTCTATCGTTGGTCAACATGATTTAGTCTCTTTAGGTACAGATGTCCCGAGTTTGAGTTCCAGATAATTTAAATATTGTTACGGATGACCCCTCGGAGGAATTACGAAGTAAAAGAGTTTATAGGTGGAAACCTCATTTGGATTAAAAGTAAATGCAAATTAAAAAAGGAATAAGTTAAAAGAATGGAACAATTCAAATTTATATCGTGTGCAGAACAAAGACTAGATTCAGAGAGTTCAAGGCAAGTTGTCGTTGAGTCAAGACGGTTGAAGGAATGTAGGGAGATGTTCCCTGAGAGTGTGCGTGTAAGGACGATGGATCTGCAGTGGTCCCCCAGTGAGGTTGGGGTGTGTGGCCGTGAGGTGCCGAGGCAGATCATCGTCGCCGCCGTGATGGGTTCCTTCAGATTTAGAAGCGTGAAACGACGGTGTCGCAGCGTGCTGCATTGAATCTTGTATACCTATGTATTTATTGGTTAATAAACGTCTAGTTCTCCCTGTTGTGTGGTTGTTCTTCCAATCCTTGACATCGGCAACGAAAATAGCATTTATCGGCAACGAAAATAGGTAAAACTACTTAAGCTACATTTTATGCTAGCTACTTAAAAAATATCGAAATCGCTACAAGTGTGCCTACAAAGTATTAAGAGTTGCTTTGATTTTCCCAGAACTCCATCCAAACATGATGACTATGGGATTTGGAAGGACCTTTTTAGTAAAATGTCTTGCTTTTTCTCTTCGGTTAATAAGAATGCTAACAATGTCACTAATAGTTCATTGCACATCGCTGTGCCAGAAATCAGATGATACCGTATTAAAGAGCTAATTTGTTAAGAAAAAGCAATCTATACCTGTGGCGTGACAGGCGAGTCACTATTAGGATGCGGCGGAGATTTGTCGTGGCCGTCGGTGATCGCCGGCACGTGCTGCAACCACACCAGAATACTCGTCACACGTCATGCAACCACTTGCCAAACATGGATATGCGGCTACAGTACCCGACAACGTACACACGCACACGTCAACGTGGGACTACGTTAAGTCCATGAGCACGTGTCACACGTCATGCGACTACGTTGCTCCAACATTCGACGTCACGCGTTACTAGTGGACATTTGAACATGTTGCTAGCGTATAAATGTCACAAGTCGACTAACGGGGTGTCCTGCTCTTGCGCAAGGGACAAACGCGACCCGATGCGATACGACACAGGTGCCTCATACATCGCGTATTGCCGCAGACTGCTACACTGACCGCAAGTACAGAATGCCGTTGTTTTGCCGAGTAGCATTGGCAACTTCGCGTCGCGTAGTATTCGTCGCTTACGCAGCACGCCCCATAAGCAACGTATGCTTATGGGGTAACCATTTCACACGTCACGTATTAGATATCGATATGTGACAATGTTGTCAGTCCATAATATACACGTCACACTACAAACAACGTTAGTCAGCAACTAAACCAATCATGCAGTGATAACACTTTCAACACGTGATATGAGATATGGTAGAAACATGCTGACACAATTCAGTGACACTAAATTTTTTTATAACAGACAATGGCACAAACCCCCTTAACGAGTAAATTTCATATATATTTGAATACTGTTAATTTATCGGTTATTTAAATGATCGGTATTAGGCGGTCCTTCCCCCAAGGCCAGCTATTCACTAACCCAGTCACTTTAAAAAAGTAAAAGCTACTGATTTTGTTTAATGTTTAATGGATAATGAAAATGTTTAAGATTAACACCAGAAATATGTTTTTAGTACTAATCAGAATATAAATAATATCTAGATGCTAATATAAAACTATTTTGGTTGACTTTATTATTAGAAATAAACTAAGTAAGAGATAACCTTTTTGCTTGTTTCGTCAACTATTAGATAAAAAAAATAAATCTGTTAATACTGTATCTACAGCAAATGTCTTGTGAAAGAGAGCCCATGTTGTTCAAAGCTATGGCATATGACACAATGCGCTATGTTGAATGGTATAGTCTTGATGTTCACGCTATATTACCTGGCCGCTATCCAGTACCTTTGCCAAGAATACCAGTATGGACCCTCTTTCACCCATTTGGCGAAGAAGTAGCTACAAACAATTCGCAATAGTTAAAATGGTGTAAAATTCAATACATATTTTTAGAGCAAGTAGACAGAACAAGCAAATGGTACACTTGATTCTTACTTCCTTAACTAATGGCGAAATTTTTTTATATATCGATAGATGTTTATGGGTGCATCCCAGTAGTGCCCCATACCGTAGTTATATAGAACTGTTGGGATATTTTCCGTGCTGTCAAATTATATCCCAATAGTTCTATATAGTACTGTAGTATAGTTTTTGCTCTTGACTTTACTTATACCATATAAGTTATAAACTTTAATTATTTTGATTGATATTTCATTTTTTTTTATCAAGAAATGTCCCTTGCGACAAAAGCTAAGTTGTTAAAACCAAGTAGTAGTTGTGTCTAAAAAAACATTCTCTTATTTTAGAAGTTACAGGGGGGGGGGGGACATTTTACTACTCTGGAAGTATCTTTCGCACAAGCTATTCAGTTTAGGAAAAAATTATATTAAAAACTTCAATACCATTTTAAAGACGTTTTGTGCAATTTAAGCAAAGCTGTATTCGATATAGTATGTTTATAGATACTCTCAAATGTAAGTGGACATTTATTATTGCAATCAAAAGAGATTCCATATTATACTTATAAAAAATATAGATAATTTATATGTAACATACAAACAAGATGTTGATATCGACATTTCTTTAATTTTGTCCCATTAGTTCTATATAGAACTAATGGGACAAAATTACTACTACACACTAATAACACTAAGCACTAATATGGTGTGTCAACAGTTCTATAGAACTAAAATTAGGGGGTACTACTGGAATGCACCCATGTTTATAACTCTTAAAAAGTAAAAACTGAATTTGATGAAATTTCATAATAATATAGATTACATGTCAAAATAACACACAGGCTACATTTTAACCCGAAATTCCTACGGGAAACGAGAATGCGCGTGAAACCGCGAGACACCCCTAGTGTTAAAAACAAAACTATCGCCTATAAAATACACGTCGCAGAGCAAGCTTGTGTAAATCTATCTGTGTATCTATCTCGGAAACGGCTCCAACGATTTTCTTAATTTTCGGTAATTTTGTATGTAGAGGACTTCGGGCCGCTTAATCGATCTTACTCCTATGTTTCATTTTATAAAACTGTTTTTCAAAATGCCGAGCAAAGCTAAACCAGTATGTCGATTCCAGAAAAAAAAATACATGGTACGAACATCTTGCTTACATACATTCAGCTAAACTATCAAATCAATATGGCAAAATGTCATGGCGATTTCTGTTACATCCGTTTTACAACCGTTGTACATCGCCTTCAAAACTCACATTTTTAATCGAAATACAGGTGCTACATAATAAAATAAATGAAAATAAATAAATAAATTAACATGTTCTTCTATGCTCTGCTACAAAACTCGAGGCAACGCCCCACATGCCTGTATTTTTCCGGGGTACAATATATCTTTACTGACACAAAAAATTATAAAAGTTATAAAAGCAAAATAATACAACACAATGAATACATTTAGTTAGTACATGAATTATTTTTAGTTTTTCAATAAATCAGGGAGATAGATTGAAGTAATGCCTGTAATTTAATATGCAGTAATTAGTTTGCCTACAAACTGCATATTGTACTAACTATGTTAGGTGTGGGCGTAGGAAGAGCACATGAGTAGATAAAAGGAACAGAGGCAAAGCTTCTTAAGAACGTGTAAAATCGTTACCTATTTTGGTAGTATTGTCACAATAGGTTAAGACAAATTAAACAACCAAACAAACAACGTGTCGCACTAACATGACCCTAACATTGTCAACTGACTGTGCCAGTGAAAACCGGTTTTTTCCAGTCTCGCCGCATACGCGACAAGCGGCTGGTGGTCACTCACACATGCCCCGCGCTTGTAGTAGTGCAACCCTTTCGCGCGGTAGTATGAAGCTTTGTCTCTGTTCCTTTTATTTACTCATATGGAATTAGTCCAACAAGGTTTTTTTTTTATCGACTACAAGTTGGCCCTTGACTGCTATCACACCTGATGTTAAGTGATGATGCAGTCTAAGATGGAAGCGGGCTAACTTATTAGGAGTGGGACGAAAATCCACACCCCTTTCGGTTTCTACACGACATCGTACCGGAACGCTAAATCGCTTGGCGATACGTCTTTGTCGGTAGGGTGGTAACTAACCACGGCGAAAGCCTCCCACCAGTCAGACCAAGACAAATTAAGAAAAATCTCAATCTGCCCCGCCGGGAATCGAACCCTGGACCTCCGCCTTATAAATCCACCGCGCATACCACTGCTGCGGAGGTCGTCAAAAGGAGATTTTGAACCCATGACCTCAATTTTAAGTTGTTCTAAAGAACTCGACTCTAAGCCCTGATAATAAAAAACAAAGTCGTAAAAAAGGCTCGAACTTGAGCCGAGTCCTTAAAGACTAAGGGCTGGAAGACTCTCAAGTCATACTTTGGGCTCGAGTCTTAAATTAAGGCTACCCTTTTTTATTATTTGAAGCTTTTATTGCGTTGAATGTAGCCCCTTTACCTTCAAAAATATATGCATTATACTTACCCACCCTGTTAGTAAGTATTAGCACACCATACCCCATGCAAGATATCGAAATTTATATGTACTCTGATAATTGAGGATACCGGTGTGGAAGTGGGACGCGGGGCCTTCTGCCGGTACGCGGGCCCGTGCTCGTCCACCAGCCCGTCGCTGGTCAGCAGCGCGGACACCAGCGCCGCCTCGCGGTGGAAGTCCGGGTGCTTCGTGTTTATGTACGCTAACTCGATGGCCACGAGGTTTTCAACCTGAGAAATGATATGTAAAAATCGATTAGATAGTTGGTTTTAGGGTTGCAGTAAAATTAAGAGATTTTTATTTTAGCATCATAACTAAACAAACTGATATATCATGTGAGTGAACTAAGTAACTGATTCGCACTTTTTGGGAGTCGGCCATATCAGGTTTAGAATGACGTCACTAAGATTTCCGTCCGGTTGTTCCGCCTATAGACATTAAGCCGGCCATAAATATTGTCAAATCATTTCCTCTCGAACCAAAACTGGTATAGCGCTCGACTATGTTTTTTATTCACCCTAAAATAGCTATGATTATAATGGTTCGTTGAGAAGCAGTAACCAGGGAAGCACTGCATCTTTTGCTGCACCTCCGTGCCTCAGTGCTGCATCTTTTCGTGCAGGATCACACGACACAAGTGAAGTATCTCACCATGGCATTGGTGGCAGGCAGTCGAGTGCGCAGCAGCAGCGTGACCACATCCACGATGCGCTGATGCAGGCGAGGGAAGCGCTGCATCTCCTGCTGCACCTCCGTGCCGCAGTGCTGCGTCTGTTCGTGCAGGATCACACGACACAAGTGAAGTATCTCACCATGGCATTGGTGGCAGGCAGTCGAGTGCGCAGCAGCAGCGTGACCACATCCACGATGCGCTGATGCAGGCGAGGGAAGCGCTGCATCTCCTGCTGCACCTCCGTGCCTCAGTGCTGCGTCTGTTCGTGCAGGATCACACGACACAAGTGAAGTATCTCACCATGGCATTGGTGGCAGGCAGTCGAGTGCGCAGCAGCAGCGTGACCACATCCACGATGCGCTGATGCAGGCGAGGGAAGCGCTGCATCTCCTGCTGCACCTCCGTGCCGCAGTGCAGCGTCTTTTCGTGCAGGATCACACAACACAAGTGAAGTATCTCACCATGGCATTGGTGGCAGGCAGTCGAGTGCGCAGCAGCAGCGTGACCACATCCACGATGCGCTGATGCAGGCGAGGGAAGCGCTGCATCTCCTGCTGCACCTCCGTGCCGCAGTGCAGCGTCTTTTCGTGCAGGATCACACAACACAAGTGAAGTATCTCACCATGGCATTGGTGGCAGGCAGTCGAGTGCGCAGCAGCAGCGTGACCACATCCACGATGCGCTGATGCAGGCGAGGGAAGCGCTGCATCTCCTGCTGCACCTCCGTGCCGCAGTGCAGCGTCTTTTCGTGCAGGATCACACAACACAAGTGAAGTATCTCACCATGGCATTGGTGGCAGGCAGTCGAGTGCGCAGCAGCAGCGTGACCACATCCACGATGCGCTGATGCAGGCGAGGGAAGCGCTGCATCTCCTGCTGCACCTCCGTGCCTCAGTGCTGCGTCTGTTCGTGCAGGATCACACGACACAAGTGAAGTATCTCACCATGGCATTGGTGGCAGGCAGTCGAGTGCGCAGCAGCAGCGTGACCACATCCACGATGCGCTGATGCAGGCGAGGGAAGCGCTGCATCTCCTGCTGCACCTCCGTGCCGCAGTGCAGCGTCTTTTCGTGCAGGATCACACAACACAAGTGAAGTATCTCACCATGGCATTGGTGGCAGGCAGTCGAGTGCGCAGCAGCAGCGTGACCACATCCACGATGCGCTGATGCAGGCGAGGGAAGCGCTGCATCTCCTGCTGCACCTCCGTGCCTCAGTGCTGCGTCTGTTCGTGCAGGATCACACGACACAAGTGAAGTATCTCACCATGGCATTGGTGGCAGGCAGTCGAGTGCGCAGCAGCAGCGTGACCACATCCACGATGCGCTGATGCAGGCGAGGGAAGCGCTGCATCTCCTGCTGCACCTCCGTGCCGCAGTGCTGAACGATGCGCTGCATCTCTTCGTGCACCTGCGTTCATGTTATTGATATTAATTTCTTAATTAAAATAACAGTCACCCTATTCCGAAAAGACCGTTTAGCTTTACATATAGCTCTAAGGAGTACAGACAAATGTTTGACAGGTGCAGGTCAACTTACACTCAAAGTCAAACATACCTCATGGAATATTCTGACTATACTGTCATAAATAATAATTGCCCGAATTCTCTGAAAAACCATACCAAAATATTCTCAAAAATTAAAATAAGAACTTTTTCCAATTCTTACCAGTTCCACACAGCGTAAGGAAGGGTCTTCGAGTCTTCTGACCTGCCGTTTGACCAGAAGCTCGAAGGAAACCTCGGGCACAAACAACGCCGGTCGCGGGCCCGTCGCGTTTCTTATTGCAGTCAAAATGTCCATGCGTGTTAAACCTGAATAAACAAAACACAATAATTACAAATGAAATATCCCCACAATATGGAATTAAGTTTGTTTGCAACGCTTTTACAGTGACTACCTATTAAATCGATATTCTATTATCAAGGAATTATAAATGACAAGTCAAATCAAGGGACTTGCGGATAAAGACAAAAAGCACCCTCCAGGCCACCAAAAATAAAATTTCATGAAGACCTGTCTTATAACGGGACGGAGGTTTTTTTGATGACCTCCGTGGCGCAGTGGTATGCGCGGTGGATTTATAAGACGGAGGTCCTGGGTTTGATTCCCGGCGGGGCAGATTGAGATTTTTCTAAGTCTGGCTGATGGGAGGCTTTCGCCGCGGCTCGTTACCACGCTACCAACAAAGACGTATCGCCAAGCGATTTAGCGTTCCGGTACGATGTCGCGTAGAAACCGAAAGGGGTGTGGATTTTCGTCCCACTCCTAACAAGTTAGCCCTCTTCCATCTTAGACTGCATCATCACTTAACATCAGGTGTGATAATAGTCAAGGGCCAACTTGTAGTCGATAAAAAAAAAGTCCCGGTTTCACAGGTCAATTGTTCAAGTTAGGCTGGTCTTGGTTTGACTTTGGCCATGGTTAATTACCACTCCAGTAGCAAAAACGTACTGTTAAGCGATTAAGTGTTCTGGTACGATGTCGTGTAGAAAACGATAGGATTATATAGCATATAAATCAACACCAATTCCTTAATCCCATTAACAAATCATTATCTTAGACTGCACCGTTATTTATCATCCGAAATGCAGTCTAGGGTCCAGTCAGTAATTGTATAAAAAACTTTTTACTTACTGTATTAACAACATTTCCAATTCAGTGTTAAATGACCCAGAATGTTCTTACTTATCAAAATTATGCAAATTTTTAAACAAAAACTAGAAACCACACTAGCATAGCATAATAGCATGCATTGTTTGCGTCTAGACATTTCAAAACAAGACAAATGTACTGACCTACTAAAGGATGTATAGAGTCCAGTGTCCGTCCGAAAGTCTCATGGAAAATATAACATATTCTAGCACCGCCGCACAGTTCGGTGGTCTCAATGTTCCTCGCAGTGCCTTCTATGGTGGAGCAGTACGCGCTGGCGAACTTTGTGATGATTTGTAGCAACGTTTGTGACTTGTCCGACACATCTTCACCGTACGAGTTGAGGAGCGATTGGAACTGTGAGATCATTACGTTGACGCGGACCTGGTGTTTTAGTATAATATTTTAATTAATAATTATTGAATGGAAGCAGACGTTATTTACTAGATGTTTATCTTAAAAAAATGGGTTGTCTGTAAAGTCGGTTTACTGACGATAGTTGAACGTGACAACGTCTGAAGAAAATACTGATGGAATGGTAGCATTTAATAGGTTATTAAAATTTTTAATTTAAGTATTTATTTTTAAGTAAGAATATATTTTTATAAATATTAATTTAAATTAATAAAATAATTGATTTTAATCTAATATATTTATAATAAATATTAATATATTAATTTTTAATTAATATATTTAATAATTATATTTAATAGACGGATGTCGAACGCTGCCGAACGTAAAGGCCGATTGTGCTTCTTTGTCGCTCGTTCCGGGCTCTCGCTTGCACTTCAAGCCTTACATGGAACGCCTCAAAGCGAGGTAACGCCGCATGAGTCACGTTTTTTCGTGCGTGCAGCCGGCTCTAATCGAATTATAAGACGTAGTCACGTCAAAAAATTATATGAAAATTCCTCTAGGTTTTTGTCGCGTTTGTCCAAATGCTGAAACGTCACTCACTTACTTAATGCCATCCACAATTTTATTACCACTCTGATGTTTGACTCATTATTGAGTATACGAATTTGGAGTTTAATAGACGCTCAATAATATGAGATATAATATTTGAGTGATTTTTCAGTATTCAACAAATTTTTTGTTTAGATTCGGCTTTTCTTGTAGAATAGAAAATAATAGAAATTATCCTCATGTTAATTAGAAAACTATTGTATATGCAAGAAACACATCGCACGCTAGGATTATGTGATATGTAACAATTTCTCGTTAACCTGAGGTAATGTTCCATAGGCCAGTAATTTCATATCTGGATGAATTTGGAACAGAAATAAATTATTATTAGGAACATCATTAAGGCTACCATTTGTCCCGATATTCTCAATAAATTTACGATAAGGTACGTAACTAAGTGACATGGTACGTGCGTGCTAGTTCACAATAATTAAAATCTAATATATGAAATTCTCGTGTCACAGTTTTCGTTGCAATACTCCTCCGAAACGGCTTGACCGATTTTAACCAAATTTTGTATGCGTGTTCAGCAGGTCTGAGAATCGGCTAGTATCTAATTTCCATCTATTTTTTTTAATTTTTAATGCAAAACAACGTTTGCCGGGTCAGCTAGTAAAACATAAAAACCAACCTTGAGTTCCGGCAGACAGTCACGTATATGGTGCATTAGCAGCCGGTTGAGGGTCTTCGCCAAATACGGAGTGCCGTTACGGGAAGCTATCGTTGGATACTTCCTTTGGAGGTATGTAGCTTCATCTTTTAAGGCATCCTGTGAAGAATATTGGTTTAGTTATTTCATCTATCTATCGAATACCCTTAAATGAGCAGTTCTTGTATATATATAAAATCTGAATCTCGGTTTTCATGAAATTTTGTATGAATGTTTGTTACGGGGCAATTAATCGCTCTAGCTAGGTTTCATTTTTAAAACGAACAATTTCCAAAAAAAAAAGTACCAAGGGAAGCTCTGCTAACCAGATACTTTTGGCATATCGTATCTAATTCTACATTGGATTTTTTCAGATAATTAGATGGCCCATCTGATATTAAGTGAAAATACATCGCCTATAAACAAAACACTTCGCAATATACAAGGAGTAAATCCTACAAAACTTCGCTCTATTTTCGTCAAACAGAAGCAGCATAAGAAAGAAAGAAAGAAGAAGAAGCATAAGTGTTAGGCCTCATATGCCTGCAATTGCAATGGCGACCATGCACTTCAGATCGGAACCCAGCAATGTTGTTTGGCGGCGGAAAAAGATTGATGGTAGTACTTCTCTTGACCAGCTGTCTGTAAAACCCTACTACCCTTAAATACTTTAATTTTTACTCACTCCGAAATCGAATCTAACACAACATATCTAGATTATAAAATAAAACAATAAAATCATTTTCGTTACCGTAATAGATTTGTTATCGATGATATCCTGCTGCGATCGATTTACGACGCCGATGATTCCCAGCTTGACAGGAATCACCCGTCCACACAGGATGTCGATCGCGTCAGTCCCTGAATTAGAATTTGGTAATTATCAGGACAACATTTCGAAAACCAAAACAAAAACCTACTCAATCGAGTACCGAGTGTCAACCAAAGCGTACATAATCTACATGTGAAAGAAGTAAAAATATAAAGTAGTTTCGGAAATTAGAATATTATGAAAGACAGATTAAGATTTCATATTTTTATCTTTTTGTCCTAATCTCTGAAACTACCAGCCAGATAGTATAGGTTTTAGTATAATTATTTAAAAAATAATAAAACGTTTAAGAGCTTTACCAATAATTCGCTGTTATTTTTTTTTATCGACTACAAGTTGGCCCGTGCTATCACACCTGATGTTAAGTGATGATGCAGTCTAAGATGGAAGCGGGCTAACTTGTTAGGAATAGGATGAAATCCACACCCCTTCGGTTTCTACCCGACATCGTACCGGAACGCTAAATCGCTTGGCGGTACGTCTTTGTCGGTAGGGTGGTAACTAGCCACGGCGAAAGCCTGCAACCAGCCAGACCAAGACAAATTAAGAAAAATCTCAATCTGCCCCGCCGGGAATCGAACCCAGGACCTCTGTGTTATAATAATCCACCGCGAATACCACTGCGCCACGGAGGTCGTCAAAAGGTTTTGTTTTCTATTGGTTTTATTAAAACAAATTAATAAAATGAAGATAAATAAAATGATTTTAAATGATATTCGTGAAATCGATATGATTTAAGCATATAGTTATTTGTTGTTGTCTAGTTCATATTTAATTTCTTGCCTTAATATTAATATTAATCTATTTGTTTTTCTTTTGTTAATTTCAATCACAAATGTTACTTTTGCTACCTACCTACCTAGAAGTAAAATTGTTTTGCGCTAGCCTAATGTATAAAAGTACATATATCTACATAAGATTTTGTTGGTGGTCTTCATGAATTAATAAATATAGCGGGTGAGACCGCGGGCGTCTGCTAGCGCTGTAATAATTGCGTGATAATAGCGACGTGGTTACGCTATCTAATCATAGTAGACCGCATGCGTCACAAATTGTGCATGACGAATTGTATTTTACGAAATATATTTATATGACAAAATAATCATACAAATTCCTTATATTACACTAATAATGTGGCATGACTTTCGTGGTTAGGTACACCATATAAATTATAAATGCTGCCTTTAATATGTGTGTAACTCTTTTAAGTGTCAATGGACTTTACGTACGAAACAATGCATACTTTTCCTCCTCATTTAAACATATATTATAATTATAAATGTTATTTGTATACTTGTTTGGTTTACTGTCATTTTATTCAGCGAAAAGTTAGCTTGTTTGCAATTCTATCTGATGTTAGGTGATGCAATTTCAGATAGTAGTGCGTAACTTTACAAAAAGCTTATTTTGTTGGGATACCATTACTGGACCAGTATCTATATCTATTATATTATATATATATTTACTATTTATCTAATTTAAAAACTATAAAATCATAAATTCAAACAAGAACCCCCTTATAATAAAGCAAGGCGTAACCAATAGGGCTCAGGGATGTCGATTGTTAATCTTTTTTTTTACTCATTACCTTGACTGCAATCACACCAGATGGTAAGTGATGATGCAAACTAAGATGTAAGCTGGTTAACTTTGTAAGGAGTAGGATGAAATACAAACCCCTTTCGATTTCTTTGCATCACACACACTAAATCGCTTGACAGTACAACTATGTCGGTAGGATGGTAGCTAGCCACGGCTGAAGCCACCCACCAGCCACTTGGACCAATTTAGGAAATCTTAATAACCCCAGTCGGGAATCGAACCCAGGAATTCCGTCTTATAAACCCACTGTGCATACTACTGCGCCACGAAAGTTCTTAAAATTAACTCCATAACATAATCGGTTATGTTACAAATAAAGGTATAATTTTTTTTCGAATTTCTTCGATTTCCATTATAATAAAAAAAGAATTATCAAAATCGGACTACTCTGTAAATAGTTATGCGTGGTCATACATAAAAAAATATACGCGTCGAATTGAAAACCTCCTCCGTTTTTTCGTTGATTAATTAAAAACTACTAATGTATACCAGCGAAGTCTCTCTATAACCTACTAAAAATTGGCCTTACTAGAAGTGCAGTAAGCTCCATATTGGAACGAGTGTCCAAAGCTGCTCTAGTAGGGTCCTTCGGAATTTGGCTGGGCAGGAAAATAACTAGAACAGAGGGGGTGAGTGTTCTAAGGGTACCCTTACACCTATACCCGTGTCACAAGTCTCGGGCTCTGTTTGGAGTTTTTCTCTCAGCCACGCGATGGACCCGGCACCAGCACGGTGAATCCATGGAATGCTAAGATATTCGTCTCAAGTAAGGTTTACTAATATAACATTAATTAAACATTAGGTACTCTTAGCAATATTTTTTACTGATAGATCTTGGCACTGTTTTCATGGCATAGGGTAAACTGGATCATGTGCCAAGGAATGATCAATGTCTAACTGGGTATATTAATAAAGATCATTACTTATATTGATCTACCTTTAGTGTAGTACCTATAGTTAGCGTAGTAATTACAGGAAGAACGCGCATTGTAACTCAACAAGCTTTATGTAAACATAACAACAATTATCCTCAATTGTGAACAATATGGTAGTTCTTGAAATAAATGTCAGTTTTGAAGCCGATATACAATTGATGCAAAGCGGATGTAACAGAAGTCGGTATTCTCCAATGACATTTTGCCATATTATAAAAATTTTGAAATAAAAATAGAACCGACTCAAAACGCACTAAAAAGTAAAAAATAACTGTGTCATTTAGTTGCTTTAATTTACTTAAGCATATCTATGAAGTCGGTGCCAGCAAGTTTAAGGAACATTTATTTTACGTTTAAAGCAGTTTGTGGGTTCTAGGTAACGTCCTTAAAGTAGAAACCTTGGTTCTCGTACTATACTGTCATAGTATATTATACGGCACTAGTAGCTAAAAAGCTACCGATACCGAGACAAAACCCCGAAATCGCTGTAAGCGTGCCTCCAAAATTTGAAGAGTTCCTTCAATTTCCCTAGGATTTCATCATCAGATCCTAACATGATGACAATGGGACTACCTTGGAAGTATGCCCTTTCTAATAAAAAAATAATTACCAAAATCGGACAACTCTGTAAAAAGTTATACATAAAAAAAAATACGTGTCGAATTGAGAACCTCCTCCGTTTTTTTGTCGGTTAAAAATGACAGTCGACCTGAAGGTGGGATGATCGACGAGAAGTAAGCAAAATGTTCGTATGATGAATTATTTTCAAGAATCGACATACAGTTTACAATTACACTGACGTTTTCAAACTATACCTACCTACCAGAGGTCATGAAATGTATTGTTTTATAAATACAAAAATCTACTTTCACCTTCATTCAAATACAACATAATATAGCGAGGTCATGGCCCCCCGGAATTATATTACATTAGACTGCAATGATCGCAAACGGACATTACTTTTATTCTCTTCCTATATGTAAAAACTAGTTGTGGCCCGCGGTTTCACTCGCGTGTAATTATTACTTAGTGGTTACGACGAATTAACGTATTTTATAAATTTAACATAAATAAAGACATATTACTATTATCCTTGAATCATTCGTTAACCTTAAACAAACAGAAGATTTGTTGAAATTTTTGATTTTATAAAATAAAATCCGATATTGCCAGGATTTGTATTTAATTATAACTTATTATAAACTAGCGACCCGCTCCGGCTACGCACGGGTGCAATGCACTAAAGCATGCCCTGCATTTTGAATACTGTAGAACATTATTCTCCTAGGGTTCAGCAAGCGTTTGCAATGTAAACGCGAAAAATGCGTTAATTGACGTCATAACATCAGAAACCTCTAAAATTATCAGTGGACCTTTACTATATTATGGGTGTATTACACATATAAACTTTTCTCTTGAATCACTCTATCTGAGAAAAAAAACGCATGAAAATCGGTTGCGTAATTTTAAAGATTTATTTTTTATACTATGTAGTGATAATAAAGAACCTTACCTGCATCCATGAGATCTAGTTTTGTAACCACAGCCAATGTCCTTCTTCCGTCAGGATCCACTTCTTTAGCCATTTTGATAGCCTCACTGGTGGCCATGTCAGTGTTAGCAGCAGTAACTGCCAGTATTATTGAATTGGGGTTGGCTATATATTTGATGATAAGATTCCTAATTTGATTCTCTATGTCTTCAGGTTGATCACCTATGGGCACCTAAAAATAAATGTCATAAGCTCACTAAATATTTCAAGAAATATTTTATTTTAATATCGATGTAAATTTTTCTATATAACCCATCTGTCTAGTTTGTGTAGTTCCTTTTATTAAAGCAGGCATAATTATTATGGACATACATAGTGATTTATAGCAATACTCCTGAATGTTATTTAATGAAAATTCATTTAGGTATCATTTTTCTATGCAAATGTCTGAACATAATCTTAATTTTAGTTTGCTTTAATGTTATCAGTAGTGCAAAAATAATTTATAAATAACAACAAGTAAGAAATAAATTTAATGAGATTTTTTTTTAACAATCCTTATACCAGGCCTGTCAAGTAATACCTTTGTGATTCCGGGCAGATCTACAAGTGTCAAATTGACAACTTTCGAGGAATAGATCTTCAGATTGATCGCCTCCGGGCATATTCCTTTGTTGTTGCCCGCCATGCGGTCTGTTTCTCTCTCTATCTCCTGTCGAACTTCGTCGAAATTTGTGTAAATTCTCTCTTTTGTATGCAGAAATTTGGCCCATTCTTCCAAATTTATAGTACCTAAAACAATAAACAGACTAGAGGTATGTGACATAGTTATATAAAAATAATAACTTGTGTATTTAAGTCACCTTTTCCTCTTTCAAAAACAATTATAAATAAATAAATAAATACCATAGGACAGTTACACACATCGCTATATAGCCCCAAAGTAAGCTTAGGTAGCTTGTGTTATGGGTACTATGATAACTGATGAATATTTTTATATATATTATACATAAATACTTATAATATATAGATAAACACCCAGACACTGATAAACGTCCATGCTCATCACACAAACATTTTCCAGATGTGGGAATCGAACCCACGGCCTAGGACGCAGAAGCAGGGTCACTACCCACTGCGCCACTCGGCCGTCTATAATTAATAATAAAAGACAGGAGACATATTTGTAATATAACAAATAAGCCCTTTTTACATATTAATTTAATGATAATATAAATTAGAACATTTTATAGTTGAAAATGAACACAAACGAGGACATAAATAATTTGTAAAGAAACATAAGGAACAACTTATTCGAATTTTCAAAAATCAATCTCTGAATATAACTGTCAATTTCAGGATAGGTACAAATAGATATTAATGAAATTTATAGTGTGCTTATAGTTATAGATAGAAGTCTTAAATTCATAATAGTCTCTTAAAATAAGCTGTTGCGATACAGTTTAGACAAAATCTGTGTTTGAAATTTGTTTTTTTTTACAATTGAAAGACAATTTGACTTAAAATTTAATACTAACTGTGATCGCGTGAATCATTCTATCGATCGCAGTCATTGATTCACCATATTTGATGAAATTTGAAGTAACAATTGACCAATGTTTGCTATAATTTTGGTACCTATGTGCAGGCATAAGGTGTGTAGCCTCTTTGTAGGCATTTTATATAATTTCTTACCAATATTCTAGTACTAGATACAATTGTATCTTTATACTTAAATAGTAATCAGCGCTATACAATTAATTTTATTTAAATTTTTCTCATAAAGAATAGCTATTTGGAAAAAGACATCATTCGATCCATATTAAATTTAATATTATAAATACGAAAGTGAGTTTGTATAGCGATTTCACGCTCTAATTAGTTACCGAACATCATTAAATTAAGCACAAATTGGTATGGGTAAAGAAATGAACATCAGTGTACCTGTTATGCAAAAATACTGTTTCCGAGAGATAGAAAGAATATCTACATGCGGCTAATGTGTAGGATTTATATAATGGACGAAGACAAAATATAAAGTGTCCATTTCAATAAAATACAAACCTTTGTTTGAAATAGTTTGGGACAGTTGAACTAATGGATTCCATGATACACTCCCTGTTTCCCGGTTTCTATATACTGAAGTGATTAAAATAACATACTTAGACATATAAACATATAATACAAAATAGGTAAATATGTTTAAATAAACTAAAAGATGATAGGAGTTTGTTATTCATTGAGAGTGAGTCTAGCAATTAAGATTGATTTATAATAATTATGATATTACTATGAATAATAAATTCTACTTTTATAACTTTATATCTGCTAAAAATAAATCATTTGTCATCAACCTCGTTATAAGGATAAGACATAATAAAAAATTCCTCCCAGTGTTTTAATTTTTGATCTCAATAAATCTAAGATTCTGTAAGACATTAACTAATAAATGTTGTGCAAATACCTATTGAGATTAAAAGAAATAAGTCTTTGAACAGAACAAAGTAAGCATAATTAAAGGTACATGAAATTACAAGCAATAAATAAACATTGAAGGAAGTAAATCATTGCAAATTTTCAATAATTACCAGATGAAATAATCATTAGCATAATTGATGACATGAGATCAATCAGTCATTGCTGTTGCAAGAATCACAATGAGAATTGTATAATTGTGTACTACATAACAAAGACTTGCATTTCATAAAAAAATGTAAACATTGCTAATCACTTGTGAATCAGCATTGTAAATAACTAGGTTAAGGCGTCATATATTAACAACAAGTTCAATTTCAAGAAGTTTTTATTATTTCCTATTAAAGTATGCTACTTTAAGTAGGAAATGTTGATATGGATTTATAATATAGTCCAGATGGAACAAAGTTCTAGGGTGGTATAAATAAAGTTGTACTTATTATTGTTGCCCTTTCTTAATTAAATATCCAGATAATTTAATACTCAAATTATTTTGGTAATACAAAATAGTGCACTGAGAAATTATCATTAAGAAACCTTTGTGTAAACAAAAAGGCATTATAAGTTCATCGTTCTTTGTAGTTTGTAACATTATACCACTGTGATAGCAGGCAGTGTCTGACCACCTGCCATCCATTCTGTGGTATAAAGTTACAAATATTGAACATAACTTGGAACACCTAAAGTTTCTGTGTCGGTGTTCCTATAGTTCTTTTTAATGTGGTTATTTATGAATCTATAAAACTGAAGTCCAAAAAATATATTCTTTAGTGAAATATTAAATTGTATTACTTGTAAATTATAAATATATACATTTATTTTTTTAATTCAAATATCTTTCTTCAAACATTCAATTAATGAAAACAATCAATAAAAGCAGGAAAGTATTAGAAACATGTCATCTATCAGATAAAATTCTATAGTAATCCTCATTTTGTAATAATTCACTATCAAGTAGTATAAGATAAACTTTTTGTCAATGTACTGATAAAAAAATGGCTAAATCATAAAAATGTAAAAGTGGCTGATTATAAGATACCTTCTTCGGCTGAGCGATGTTCTTTGCTATCTTTAGGACTGTACACAAGTTGCAGGATGAGAGGGCGCCGTGTGACGATGCCCGGACCACGAGGTAGGAATGAGCGACCTACGAGGCTCTCTATTACTGAGCTTTTGCCAGAACTCTGCAATAATAAAAATTAGTGAATCACACTGTTTATTTTAGTGTTACAATCATTATAACAGTATATATATATATATATATATATATATATATATATATATAAAACATATCAACTAAACAGCTCATTATTTTAACTGAATATACTGTAATTTGGACTGTTTTTTATTTTACAGACAAAATTCTGATCATGTAAAGATTTCATATTCAATCTTGGCTTCATTGAACAATGATAATTATGAGTTAGATCTTAAGCAACACTAGGGTGATATTTTCAGCTCCCCTTCACCCATGCTTGGGCTATGAATGAAAGTTTATACAGATATTAACATAACACTGAAATACCATGAAAATTACTTAAAATTAAAATACATACATACATTAAAATAATATTTACGATCATTTATGGGTGTGTACTGTCATTTTGAAAATATGAAATGAATCATATTTTTTCATGTACAGTTTTCTAATTATAATTTTAATCAACTAATTTATCAGAAGCTATTGTAAATTTTGCTACAGGTAAGATCATCGTGAAGCTTGATATGTGATGTATTTACTAATGTTAAAAAAAATCAAAAAAATTCGCGATTAATTGAAACAGAAAAATTGACTTGAACAGTACTCATATCTAGCTTTCACAGTCGTGATGTTATATTCTCAGTTTTGCAAATAAATCATTGTTGAACTGTGAATGGTCATTGACAGGGAAGTCCAACAGACCAGAATGAGGACAAAGCATCAGTGACATCTTTACATAACCGTCACGTTATTTACGAACAAGCAAAAAATAACATTAATACGCTTTGAGGCTTAAAAATAAAAATAAAACTAATGAAAGACATGAAAATAAAATAACCTGAGTCCCCAGTACTACAATTTGCGGTAATTGGATGGCATCAGCTCCAACGGTGTTGAAAACGTCTTGAAGCTTATTAATAACTGGAATAAGTGCTTCCATAATTGTTTGCACTCTAATTAACGATCGAAAATTATACTATTTAATAAGCACTGTTTCACCTGTTCAGGGCGACTTCAAATTCAAATTAAAAATCATCAAAACATATAACCCGACCGGTAAAAGACGGCCATATTGATTTATATCAGAAACCACAGAGTAAACTATTGCGGAAAGTGATTGTCATAGCCTCAGATTAAATTTTTTTTTACATACCTACAGATAAATATATTTTTTTTTTATTGAGAAAGAATACAACCCCTTAAGCTAACTTATTCTAATAACTATACAAATCATGCCCACGTGGAATGGTAGCAAGAATACTGGCTGCATTTCCGCGTTGGATAGCCAGGCTAATCCTTCGCGCAAAAAATGAGCCAGCCCTTCGGTCACCAGTTGAGGCAATTAGGCGCGGTGAAATGTTACGGAAGAATTTTTTGGCACTGCGACTCCATGGCCCAAGGGTCTCCACGGCAAAAGGTACAAATATGTAACTCTCTGTCAGAGAGGCATACTTGTGCCACTTACCGGTTTCAGCCTTTTCTGCTGCGGCTCCCGGTCTTGATTCTGTCTCCCTGATATGACACGGTGCCAATGTGTCAACGCAAGTAGCGTCCCACATTAGGGCCCGTCCCACTTCCCAGGGAGCCAGCGTCAATCCATCAGGTCTCTTGCCATCATCCCGGCTTATTCCTGACGGCTTGATTAGCGCAGGAACGTTTATGGTGGCAAGAGCCCTTTTTATTATATCATTAAGAGAGCCATGCCGAAAAAGCCTGCCGCCACTCCCTTGGCATGAAAGCCCGTGAATACCAAATTTATTTACCTCTTTTCCACATGGACATCTGTGCTCTAAGCACAGTGGTGTTCCCAACCTGAGGCCTAGAGCCATACGAAAAGTTTCATTATCCAAAAATGTTCCGAGATTTTTTGATGGCAAAGCATAAAGCCAGTACCCAGATTCTTTTTCTAATAAAGCTAGAAGCCTAGCTCGATCTGTAGATAGATTAAATTGAATATATAAATTGCTTGGGATTAAAAGAGGTGGTATTCAGACCCGTTTAACTGCATGATAAAAATAAATTTAAATTTTATCCTTATATGAATATACACTAAAACCTAACAATGAAAATGGACATGAAAATTTGAAAACATTGAAGACATAGCTGTACGGCGCTTTTTCCCTGCGGAAACGAATAAACTAAAAAAGAAACTACCATTTTGACATTTGGCTGTCCGTGTATTTAATCTGTTATTGCATTTACTTTTCACACAGCGGCTAAAAATTTTAACTATTGCATTTCTCTTTTATTTTGTTTGTATCAGAAAAGAAGATTCGTAAAATTTAATTATTTTTAGGCTATAAATATATTATATAAAAAGGAAACATGTTTTTAGCTGAGGTAGTACAAGCGACGCTTACTGCTGAAGTTTTCTTTGGCTTTTATTTCCAAGTAAAGTTTCATAGTTCATACTGTTTACAGGGTAGTCGAATCGATTCTGGACGGTACACTACAAATTCAAATTCCATAGAATTTGGACCATGGCACATTTCATACGACATTAGCTGTATATTGCCCAGTGTTTGTTCCACGAAAGTTGTATGCGAACGTGATGACGACCAGTTTTGTCAGTTTTGTATGTAAGTATAATCAGAGGTTTCTATGTTTGCTAAGAATTTACTTCATTTCAGATAATTTTCTTAGAGATGCACCAATTACAATAGGTAGGAGTAGTCTTCGTATCAGCGCTTTTTTAGGAACTTCTGCCATGCTTATATTAGTGCCTCTTTATATTTTAGAAGCCCTTAGCATATGACATTAACATATGAAAAATAATAATTTCTTAACAAATATAAAATGTAACTATTAGTTGGCAGTTACTCCAATGAATGCATGGCCTAGAATTAGAATAAATCTCAAGGATAAGCCATAACCCTGTAACAACAATAGTTGTCAAAGAACAGCTCACTTACTTTAAGTAGATACATTTTGTGGCAGACTAATGATTTGACTATGACTTATTATTTATTAATATAATAGAGGTCTTTCATAAGACAATGTCTGTTGGCTCAGTTTAGTAATAACAAAAAAGTTGAATGGTGTCAAGGGACACCCGGATGGATTGAAGTTCCTTTCGATTAATTTGTGAAGGAATTGTAATAAATTTTTTTTAAAGTAATAATAATATTTGTTGTTGTACACCGAAACACCAAAGGGCGCCACGAGAGCGCGAGACAGCATACAGCGCGGGCGACACGCCGCTCACACGCATACACATCAAAGGCGGCGGCAAGATCCTTTGATCAAAAAGTGTTGTGACAACTTTTCGTACGAATTTTTTCTGTCTAGCCCCCTTTCACAACGCGCGATAAGGAACTTCGTTCCAATAAAAGTTTATTTTCCTTTCAGATATTGTAAAGAATTAACCATACCACACTTCCCTGACATGGTCTTTCCTAAGAATGTTCTGAATTTGGAGCACACAAGCGGTGCTAAGATACAGTTTAATCCATTGGATGCATTGCGCAGGGTCGCCAGCAGATTAGAGCCTATAGAAGTCTCTTGCGCTGAAGCCTGGCTGGAGTCTCGGTAATTTACAATTACAAATAAATTTAAAATTTAATTCTAAGCTATTTAATTTTTTTACTTCCAAGCTATTACTCTAAAAGGGGATATAATAAGCCATTGATACTTGCTGTATCCAAAGTGCACCATGATCTATAGTTGCTAAATATACCTAATTCTGGCAGAGGTTATGGGCTGAAATTTATCAGCTTGTATAAAGTTAGAAAGATCTCTAGCCATCACAAGCTAAGCTGCTAATTGTTAATAAATAAATTAGCTAGTCAGAATTAACTTGGCAGAGTAGTAGTATTTTGTAATACTACTCTTTTTACTATTTGAGAGAGAGAGAGAGATATATTAAATAATTTACTTTTGATGGCCTCCGTGGCGCAGTGGTATGCATGGTGGATTTATAAGACAGAGGTACTGGTTTCAAGTCCCAGCAGGGCATATTGAGTTCTTTCTTAATTTGGTCTGGTTGGTGGGAGGCTTTTCGCCGTGGCTAGTTACCACCCTGCCGCCAAGCGATTTAGCATTCCGTTTCAATGTCGTGTATAAACCGAAAGGGGTGTCGATTTCATACTTCTCGTAACAAGTTAGCCCGCTTCCATCTTAGGTTGCATCATTACTTAACATCAGGTGTGATAGTAGTCAAGGGACAACTTGTAGTCAATAAAAAAGAAACTTTTGTTAATTTTTTAGGCCTGATGCAGAGAAAACTAAGAAACCATTTGATTGGACATTCTCAACAGACTACAAAGGCACACTGTCTGACAACATTGTTGTAGAGAGAACTAACGAGAGTATAGACTTTGAAATATTAAAACGTAAAGATCAAATTTTGTTTTACCACGATCTTACATTGTTTGAAGATGAACTGCACGACCATGGCGTGTCCAAGTTATCTGTTAAAATTGTAAGTATATTAAGTCATATTTTTTTAAAAATGTATGTATAATGAAATGAAACCAAACTATACTAAAGCCAAACTTGATTGAGAATGCTTGTCAACAAGCAAATTAAAAATGAAGGTAGAAATCACTAGTCATTTTACACTTATTTTTTTTTAATTAACTAGTTAATGACGAATTCATGACAACAAATTAAATAAGTAAGCTTAAAACTAATTAATATATTCAATATCTTTTAAATAAGATTTTTTAAAATAACAAAACATTATTTTAAATTTATTAGTACCTAATATGAGAGGGTATGTAGCGTCCTGGGTTCGAATCCTGGGTCGGGTCACGGAATATTTCTCAGTTTTTAATTTTTCTATGAAATTCTCAGTACATTCCAAGCCCAGAGTCGGGAATTTGGTGGTGTTATACCCCTGTGCCTCGGAGAGCACGTTAAGCCGTCAGTCCTGGTCACTGTCATCAACATCTGATAGTGATCGTTAATAAATGAAACATTATCACCCTAAGCCCGCCAACCCGCGTTGGAGCAGCGTGGTGGGTGTACGCTCCATATCCCCTGTCATGTAAGGAGGGAGGCCTGGCCCTGTAGCGGGCCGTTAATAGGCTCATAATGATGATAATGATAACATTTACTCTAGTAACTATCACTAACTAGATAGCATAGCAAACCTATACTAAAGCCAAAATCAATTTGGAAAGCATATACAAACAAATTTAAATTTAGGGTAGAAAATGCAACACATTTTTTGTGCCTAATAAAGGAGATGATCCATTTCAGCTTCATTCATGTACCATATACCATTAAAATGGAAAAAATACAAGAATTTTTTCAAAAATAAAATAAGTTAACGAAACCAACTAAATAAAATGTTGGTTAAATGAAATTCCTACTTTTTGAGGTATTAAAAGAGGGCGTCTTTCTAATATTAGTTTGTAGTTAATAAAGATGTGGTGACATTAATTTGTCAAACTCCAAATATGTCATTTTTGACAAGTCTTTTCTTCCGTGTTCTGGGCTTTGTTTTTAGCTATAATACATTTTAGAACAAAAAAAGTCAATATTTTAATCTGATTATTCAGTACACCGTTAGGTACATATACTTAACCACTAACCATCAAATCAAATGGACTATACATCAATAAACACTGACAGCTAAAGTCAAAACAACATCAATTCGCCACCTGGAGAATGTCTACCATAGATAATATAACTTGTCTAAGATCCGCCATGATTATACGTAAAGTGTTGCATTGTTTTGGAGAGAATAAATAATATTTCGCCCAAATAAAAGTGAATTCAGAGATTAGGCTAATCAGAACTAGATTTTTTTTTTTCAATTTATGTACAGAAAGTGAGTCTGTGCTCCATAAAATTTTGGACCATCTCCTTTAAAATTATGTTTTTTTTTATTTATTATTATTTATAAGGTATTGAATATATTAACTAGTTTTAAGTTTACTAATCTAATTTATTGTCATGAATTTGTCATTACAAATTAATTAAAAAAATTAGGAGTAAAGTGACTAATGATTTCTACCTTCATTTTTAATCTATTTCTTGATAAGCATTCTCCATTGAGTTTGGCTTTAGTATAGTAATGAAATGAAGCTAATGTCATCAAAAATAGAGATATTATCAGTGGACATACTCTTGCTACCAAATCAAATAAAACTTATCCCACCAACATGTTGTCCAATGTCTCATGACAGATTGTCGAGTCACAATATAGCATATATAGAGAAAAAAGTAATATCCAACTATCAGCTGTTAATATCTAGGAGCAAAGGGATTGAGGCACTGATATATAACAATGAAATAAATATATACCTTTTTCTTTCGCCTCAACGCAACAAGAGAGAACAATATTTACGATTGCACTCTGTTGGTCTTTTTGTCAGCAAGCCCAGGATAAAAAGCCAGTAGCAACTTAAGCTAAATACTGACGATGAAAAAGGCAGTTAGTATGGATATATATTAAAAATGATATTATTCTCATTTTCAGCGAGTCATGCCGACATACTGGTATGTGTTGCAAAGATACTTCCTAAGAGTGGACGATGTGCTGGTGCGATCCAATGAAACCAGGCTGTTTCACATGCTCAACACTGACTATGTCCTCAGAGAATACTCCACCAAAGAAGCTAAGGCGCAAGATATTAATGTAAATAATTATGTTATTAATCTAACCATATTTCTTTATAGATTTTTATTTTATTCATTATAAACAAATAACCAGTATGCTAAAACAGGAGAGCATCCTCTCTTTCCTTATCCCTACGACTGACTGACTGAATCCCTATGACTGAATGACTTATTTGTTATCTGTTGTTTCGATGACTCAAGTGTAGATAGATGCTTTACTCTATTTCCATATAGTGAAAATTATATTACTGCTATTATTAATTTATATTATTTTTAATATATAATTTATTAATTATATTATTTTTCTTAAGCTTACAAGTTATTGAATAACAATAGAAGGCAGACCTTGAGGGCCATTATATCATGTATACTTTCATTCTAAATTATAGAGAAAAGTGTGGTGTAAAAGAAGTTGTAGTGACTAAAATTGAGAAAGGGATGCAGATGGTTTGGACATGTAGAGAGAATGGATGAAAGAAGATTAACAAAAGAGATTTACAAGGCGAGGGTGAATGGAAATGTTGGAAGGGGAAGACCTAGGCGAATGTTCCTGGACCAAATTCAGGACATTTCAAATAATGGCCAGGTCAAAAGTACCCTAAACCGACGAACTTGTATGAAAGGATTAATGAGAGTGGAAGAAGCTAAGGAGGTATGCAAGGACCGTGGCAAATGGAGGTATGTGGCCTCTGCCTACTCCTACGGGAATAAGGCGTGATGTTATGTATGTATGTATGTAAATTATAGGTGATACAATCAATTAAACAAATTATTTGATTCAGTCAAATTGTTTTTAGGTTTTTGTGAGAAAAAAATACATCACATAGTGCAAAATTTCATTGAAATCGGTTTAGGATATGATTTAGTTCATTTCAGATAAACAACGTTACACATTTTAAAGTGATAACTTCTTGTAGGAGGGTAAACCCCTTTGTAACGTAACGCGTTACGATGCTAGTTTGGCTTCCTTCTCGTTCCCGCATACGGCAGCGGTAGCAGGCTCTTCCATATTAACCCACAGCGCTGTAGTTATATTATCTACTGTCGCGTGTTTTTATTATTTTTTTTTAATATAAAATGGTTAATTATTGTATTTATTTTTCCACAGATCCCCACATCAGAAATGAAAGACGGCGATGACGTAGTTCCTTTGTTGCCTGTAAAAGAAAAAATTACAGAAAAACTAATTATAAATACAAAAATTAATTAATAAGCTACAAGTGATCTCAAGTATATGTAAGCAATGTTTGTGATAGCTTTATATATAAAGTATTATGACAAAAACGGTGTTTTATATATTTTCTATACTTATTAGTACCCAGAGAATAGAGTATTTTATAGTCCAAACCATATAAATTGGCAATAAAGGGCGTTGAACCCTCGCAAGTAAAGGAGATAAAATACCTACTATCTCTCTCTCTTGCCTATTTGCTATCCACTGTGTGCATCTCACGCCTACATAAGTTTAGCCAGTTAACGCCGTATATTGCCTATTCAGATTATTTGGAGTGTACTTAGTTAAAATTTTTGTACACGTTAAAAATTAATAGGATGAATAAAATGACAAAAACAATTTTTTTTAACATATTTTGGTCTATAGTTCCCACTGGGTGAACTGACGACATTAACCTTATTATTTTGTTACATGATATAATTTTATCTTGTTCGTAATGTTACTGATTTTGTATCTAATCTGACTCCTAACTTCTCTCCATATTTCGTAATCATTTTTAAGTTTCGGAATCTCCCAATATTCGTAATTAGTAATTAATTTTAACCGACGAAAAAAAACGGAGGAGGTTCTCAATTCGACACGTATATATTTTTTTTTATGTATGACCACGCATAAGTTTTTACAGAGTTGTCCGATTTTGATAATTCTTTTTTTATTAGAAAGGGCATACTTCCAAGGTGGTCCCATTGTCATCATGTTAGGATCTGATGATGGTATCCTGGGGAAATTGAAGGAACTCTTAAAATTTTGGAGGCACGCTTACAGCGATTTCGGTTTCTGTCTCAGTATCGGTATCTTTTTGGCTACTAGTGCCGTGTAATATACTATGACAGTATAGTAAGAGTACGTTACGTGGCGATAAATCACTAAAAAGTGAGAAATAAAAATTTTTAAATAAAAATAGAACCGACTCAAAACGCACTAAAAATAACAGTGTCATTTAGTTGCTTTAATTTACTTAAGCATATCTAGGAGTCGGTGCCGGCCAAGGTTTCTACTTTAAGGACGTTACCTAGAACCCACAAACTGCTTTACTACGTAAAATAAATGTTCCTTAAACTTGCTGGCACCGACTTCATAGATATGCTTAAGTAAATTAAAGCAACTAAATGACACTGTTATTTTTTACTTTTTAGTGCGTTTTGAGTCGGTTCTATTTTTATTTAAAAATTTTTATTGTAATTAATGTTATCCGAAAACAATACCTGGAGTCAAAGATACACTGAAATTTTTTCAGTCGCGACTGTTGTACCTAGGATTTCAATATACATTAATCAGACGAGATTTTTTATGATAATTGATAACAATCTGTTGATATACTTGCCTTATGTGCAATACTTTGTAATTAGAGTTTTAGTGTTATGTAGAACTGTGACTTGACAACATGATTCATTCATAGCATTCCAGGAAAATGTACTTTAAATTGTTCTTTTATACAGTTATTTTATATGGTAAGTTTGTGTTAACATTAATATGTGTATCATTACGATTGATTAGTGGTCTTGAGTGGGTAAATGTCCGCAAATTAGTGCTTTAGTTAAATAAAGGTCCAATAGGTCTGTGATTATTATCTATTGCTAGCTGATGGCCGCGACTTTATTTGTATGAATTTAGAATTAATCGCCTAGTGCTGTGAAATAGCATACTATCTAAGTATTCCCAGACCCTTTGACGATCTCCATGGCGCAGTGGTATGCGGGGTGGATTTATAAGACGGAGGTCCTGGGTTCGATTCCCGGCGGGGCAGAAACTACCAAAAACACGCAAAAGATTTCATAAAAATTGGTCAAGGTTTTTCGGAGGAATTCGATAGTGAACACTGTGACTAGAGATTTTTAAATGTTAGAACTAACGATCACCAGCGACTCCGTCCGCGAGAAATTTCTTTTTATGATGGTTCGAAAATATGGCCTATATCCTTTTTCAGGCTCTTAACTATTTTTGTACCAAATTTCATTCAAATCGGTTCAGTAGTTTAGGCGATTATCAAACAAACAGAGTATCGCATTTAGGTATAATATTATACCGGTACAGATTTAATAGATTTAAAATTGAGTGCAATAAAAGCTTGCTTTTTAATAATGTCATCAAAATTTCTTATAACCAAGCGCACCTACTTCAAGTAATGTTTTTTAATTAATTATTATTTACGATTAGGAATTATAAAAAAGGGAGTGTATACGTCGACAATAGATGTGAATTTTGAGAATACTCTGATCGCGCATAACGGTCTCGGATGGCCCCCGCAGTTGAAAGTGGCCAAAGGGAATGAAGCACTCATGAAGTTGAGGGTAGCTGTCTCAAATCTGCGTACTTGTACTGTGACTGATCCATCAGGTGTTCGATTTGATGTCACACAACCTCCAAATAACAGGTGAGACATAAAATACAAACTTCAATACCTAATGCTAAAATCTTAACTCTTCATTATATTTTCTCTGTGGTGAGGTAAAAAAAACAATCATACACCAACAACCTTGCTGCTATTATCATTTTCTATTTATACTTCAAAAACGAGCAATTCGGTCGATATATAAACTAAAACCCCGTGAGTCCCTTCGTGATAAATTTAAAGAAATAGGAATCCTTACAGTAGCATGTCAATATATATACAATAACCTAGTCTTTGCCAAACAAAATATAAATATGTATAAACAGAAAAAGGACTTAAACGATCGTCTTCTTAGGAATCGACATAAATTAGTTTTATCAGCGTATCGCCTCCGAAAAGTTCAGAAGTCATTCGTTGGACTGGGTGTACTCTTCTACAACAAGATGCCCAATTCAGTTTTAGATCTGCCATTGCATAAGTTCAAGCAATGTATTAAAACTCACTTACTGAGTCAAGGTTATTATACTATAGATGAATTTTTAAATGACAAAGAGGTTGAGAGGCTATTGGATCAGCTTTCAACTTCACACAAGTAGTAGAATAAATAATTTTATGTAACAGTACAGTTAATATTGTAAACATCAATGATTTAAAAAGAGCAACTGTTGAGTTTCTTGCCGGCTCTTCTCAACAGGACCTGCCGGTCGGTCGGTCGGTTCCGAGCCGGTGGTAGAGTCACTACAAATAGTCTAATTTGACGTTTCAAAAGTGCTTGTAATTGGCCTACTTGAAATAAATGATTTTTAATTTGAATTTATGGGCATCATAAAAAGGCTAGGGTCACCCCAGCGGGCAATAAATTAAGGCATAGAGCTATGCTCGGCGTATCTATGCATGATCAATCATCAATCTGAAATTAAGAAATTGGCAGAAAACCAATGTTACTGACGTAGCTCAACGAGCACTAAAGCTGTAGTGGCGTTTGGCGGTTCATAATTTGAAAGGCAAAAGTCGTTAGGGTCTCAATAACATGGTAGTTCGTTAGAGGGTCCGGTGGCTCGCAAATGCACTGATAGCCACCAAGGGGGTCTTAGTGGAGAAGTCCCACATAACCCGATTTCTCCCCTGCGAAGTCTCTTATCTCACGAGGAGATTTCTTCCTCCAAAAAAAAAGTGTCCTTAATGTGCCAGCTCCGCACCGGACAGCGCTGTGACGGTTGAAGTGATCTTTGGAAGTTCTAACAAGTGGCAACCAGTGGACATCCGTCGGCCGATATAAGATGATTGTTGTGTATGTTCAATTGTTCATCTAAACTACTAAGCTGATTTTGAGGAATGAGGTGTCAATTGATTCTTTGTTATGGTACAAGACATTATTACGTCTTATATCATCAGTATTGTAATGTTATTTTTAAACTTGGTAATTTGTACCTACTACTACCTTGATTTCTTAATTATTTTTATAAAAATCAAAACAAAAATTGTGTACTATGAATAATTACAATTTACTTTATGTGAAAGATACCAGAAATGGGGCGATGAGTGTGGAATTCGGGTACAAAATGTTAAGGAAGTCGACGCCGGTAGATGGCGTCTGAGTGCTGCTGGAGCCAACGACACCATTGTGGGATGGATCGAGCTGAATGTATTAGGTAAATCAACCTGTTCTAACATATTTTTTTTATATTTAGCTAAATAATAAAGAAGAATGCCAGACAATGTATAGAACTTTAACCCACTAATATAAACATTTTGTACAACAATGCATTATGCATCATTTTATTACTTTTTTTTTACTATTTAATATAAATTACATTTAAAAGCTCTAGAACTCGGAGTATTCGACACGAACCTAACGTTGGTTATCGTCCATTTCCGTATAGTCGTCACACTGGCATTACAGTCGTAAAGCTTCATTAAAAACATTTTTAAACAGGCTTAACGACTCTGGATATTAGCCTTTTAGAGCCTACTTTTGATGAAAATACAATAAAAACGATTTTAATGGCTAGAACCCAGTGCAACAATAAAGATTTAAAATGCGTAAAGAGTGTAAACTAAAAGGAAATAGATTAATTACTTTTCTTATCTAATAATAGGATATTTTTAGTAAATTTACAATTTGTGGTCTTTCTGGGTTTAAATGTAATGGTAAGTTATGTTGTAATTTAAGACGGAAATGGATTGTCTTGTTAGGAACAGGATGCACATTAGGTCACTTTCGTTGTTACACGACACCATACTAGAACGCTAAATTGCTTCTTACGTCCTTGCCTGACTTGGTACGTACCTGGGAGGCTAGACCGTGGCTAGTTACCAACAAGCCAAGACTGTAGCCTCCTACCAGACCAATTAAGAAACTCTCAATCGTCCCAGCTGGGAATCGAATCCAAGACCTCCGTCAATGAATCCACCGCGCATATCTATCGCTATCCCACCGAGACCGTCAATTAACGTTAATTAACCTACCATTTTTATTATCTAGCTAAGTTAATTCGGTATTCATTATCTTATCTGCATACATTTATCTGTCTACGTCTAATCGGCAATATTAAAACTCATCTGAGAAAATTAATGTACTGAGGTATATACATTAATTTTCTTACAGCAATTAACTCCTTAACACTATTAATAACTTTGGTACGTTACTTTGCAGACTTTCATTATAAATACATTTGTATAATATTTTATGTTTGGTAATTCTTTTCCTAATTTCCTATTTTGCGTATTACTGGCCACCCTACCGACAAAGACGTACCGCCAAGCGATTTAGCGTTCCGGTACGATGTTGTGTAGAAACCGAAGGAGTATGTATATTATTCTACTCACAACAAGTTAGCCCGCTTCCATCGTAGGTTGCAGTCAAAGGCTAACTTGTAGTGGATAAAAAAAATGCGCATAAACGACTACGAAACAAGCGATGTTACTTTAAACTAATGTCCGTATGACGTCATTCCAAAATGTTGTTAATAAAAGTGGAAATTGTTGCAATTATACATTTGACGGCCGAGTGGCGCAGTGGGTAGTGACCCTGCTTCTGCGTCCTAGGCTGTGGGTTCGATTCTCACATCTGGAAAATGTTTGCGTGATGAACATGGATGTTTTCCAGTGTCTGGGTGTTTATCTATATATTATAAATATTTATGTATAATATGTATAAAAATATTCATCAGTTATCACAGCACCCATAACACAAGCTACTTACGAGCACGCTTACTTTGGGGCTATATAGCGATGTGTGTAATAATATTTATTTATTTGTTATTTATTTGTTACGTAGGTAACTCAATTCATTCAATATTCAAAAGTAGCTGATATTTTCTAGAAGTAACAACGCCGGAAGCGGCACCGCCTATATCGCTTCAGGATGGAGAAACTCAGGCTAAAGTGGCTTTGTCAACCATAGACAATGCGTACTGCGTTGTCGCTAAACCTTTCGCAGAGAGCTCTTTAGTCTCTGGCCAATGCAGCGTAACCCTGGATAGGACGACTAGAGCTGTTCAAGGGAATTGGCAAGTGTTTCTCGGTTTGCCGGGGAGAGTATCTGAAGTACAGACAAAACGGCATGTAATAGTTCAAAGTGAGTGCCTGATATTTTTTCATCCTTTCTTATTTTCTGCCTGATTTTTTTGCCTTAGTCTCCGCAGCATAACATAGAATTCTTAATGAAAAGCTTTTAGTTTTATAATTTGTGAATAATATGTTAAATATCCATTCGATGAATAATCCCTGGGCTTTATTATTTACAACCTGTGCTTTGGCTATGGTACTGGTCCCCTAAGTAATGGAGATTTTTGATATTTGGAAATACTCGAGCGTGGCCAATGAACGTAAGAGAGGATACTTTTCGTGGGTTTGAATACTTCCTCAAAAATGAGCCCTTAATGTAGGGGCACACGTTCAGGGCAACCTATTAGAATATTAAAAAAGTAGATCATTAGAAAGACTCATTAAAAACGGCAGATTAAGATACGAGTAAGAGTACTTGGCAGTGAAGCCTTAATAAATGGCCTTGAAGTAATGATAATTATTAATTTTAGCTGAACGATTAGATGTCGGATACATCCACGACTCGGCGGGAAGATTACATCTCTATTGTAATATTCTCAATTCTAACAAAGAGGTTACTTTCTGTCGGTTCCAGAGGACATCCAATACCTATGGATATAATGTGGTCGATGGCCTTAGCGATGGCAGCTACAGGTGAATTGTTACTAGATTTACTTTAGATAAATTAGCTGTCTTGACTGCTTCGTCGATGGAGAGGCTAGAATGTAAAAAGCTCAGTATCTCATAAGATTGACTGACTCCGTCGTCAAAGAAATTAAGTCAAAATTATCATCAGCCCAGAGATAGGCAGTTGGAGGTTTTACACTCCCATGGTTTGGAGAGTATCTGCGTTAAGTTGTCGGTCCTGGTTACTACTATTACCTGATTTAGTACTCGAACCCAGGACCTCGCGATCCAAAGCCACATATGCTAACCACGAGGATTAAAATTACTCGTAGGTATGCGACTTACGTTTAGGGGGCAGCTAGGGGCTCGGAAAGAAATGCAACGATACGTAATAATTATTTAAGTAATAATTAATTACAATATAATTAAACTACATGACTAAAGATCAACGATTGATCTTCTACATACTAAAGATCACGATTGATCTTCTACATACTAAAGATCACGATTGATCTTCTACATACTAAAGATCACGATTGATCTTCTACATACTAAAGATCACGATTGATCTTCTACATACTAAAGATCACGATTGATCTTCTACATCCAAGCTAAGCCTAAGGTAACTACCGATCGGCGATCGATCAAGAAGTGATTCTCGTAGGCTCCTAACTTTAGAGGTAGCAGCGGTTCACGTGAGACTTGCATGTAGATCTTGCTGTGTAAGCGCCTCGTGCGACTGGTTCAGTGTGCAGGTTTTTAGGCCATCGCTTACACGGCAGCGTCCTTGACTTGGCTGCACTGCGTATAATAAACACATCGGCATATTTAACTCAACTCCAGAAAGATACGCGATTAAAAAACTAACAAAAAACAGTATTTCAATGAAATGTTAAATCAAACCTAGAAGGAAGAAACACTCGAAGTTCGCTCCAGATAAGGTGTATTTGAATAAAATTAAAACTATTGCATAAAATGTGATGTTCAGTTGTTTTCTTAATTTATAAATATTTCTTTTAAATTAAATGACGTGTAAACCAGCCAGCAATCTTACATATATATTTTTTTTATCGACTGCAAGTTGGCCCTTGACTGCTATCACACCTGATGTTAAGTGATGATGCAATCTAGGATGGAAGCGGACTAACTTGTTGGGAGTAGGATGAACATCCGCAGCCCTTTCGGTTTCTACACGATATCGTACCGGAACGCTAAATCGCTTGGCGGTACGTCTTTGTCGGTAGTGTGGTAACTAGCCACGGCGAAAGCCTCCCACCAGCCAGACCTAGACAAATTAAGAAAAATATCAATCTGCCCGGCCGGGAATCGAACCCAGGACCTCAGTCTTATAAATCTACCGCGCATACCACTGCGCCGCGGAGGTCGTCGAAAGTTATATGATACTGATATCAAACCTTTTATGTTCCGCTAAATATGCCGGCGTGTGTAGGTACCAAATTAGACAGAGTGCAGAGAACCCTTTTGGATCATTAAGTATAAAGTTTTATTAACTGCGACAGTTTTATGTTACGACTGATATATTTTAAATTAGCTAGATTAAGCTTTAACAGTAGTAGTTGAAATTTATATTTCGGACGAGGACAATTATTTTATAAGCGTTAAATGACCGTTGTTTAAACAACAGTAATAATTTACCATGCGTAACGATACGAGAAGTATTTTTTTATTGCTTATTCATTTTCAGTGTATTTGAAAATGTTTAATATAACAAGGTTTTATTGACTGAAGCTGGATGTATGTACTCGTATTTAGCATTTATTATCCCTTTCTTAGTCTAACAGTCATATGAATCTCTTAGGCTTGTGTGCACCAAGATTTCGGTTATCATAACCAACGGTTAAAACATAACTTTACTATAAATTTACTGTTAAGGACAACCCGTACACCGGTTAAGGACGTAAGCTCGGTTAAGATAACGCCCGGTTTACTCCTTAACCGGCGTACGGGTTTATTATAAATAGTAAATTTATAGTAAAGTTATGTTAACCGTTGGTTATGATAACAAAAATCTTGGTGCACACAGGCCTTAAAACTTTGTTGCGTATTTAAGATTAAATACAAAACAACTAGAAAATAAAGTAATCATCGTTTAAAACCAATTCCTCTAGTCACAGATCAGTGCTAGAGATGACATCGTGGTCAAGCGCGAACTTACCTCATATAAAAACTCATAATAAAGAATTACTTGGTAAGTATTAGGTATGATAACTTTACCTAATCTAAGTTACCCTAATTAAATCTATATCAGTTTCAATCTATTCGAATTGTAGTTATTACGGTGACGGTTTCGTGCTAAAACAATGTGGAATCACCATAGAGAATCCATCGACAAAGGACTACGCGACGTGGCGCTGCTCAGTCGGTGTCCAAATCACAGTTAACAATGATAAGCAGCCACAAACACCCATGCAGGCTTTGATAAGCGTGGTACAGAACCATAACTGTGAGTTTATCGTTTAAGTTAAACTTTTATTCAGGCTTAGGATGTTATTTGACGTGATAATCCTAACTAATATTATAAATGCGAAAGTAACTCTGTCTGTCTGTCTGTCTTGCTTTCACTCTACAACTACTGAACCGATTTAAATGAAATTTGGTACACAGTAAGTCTAGAGCCTGAAAAAGGACATAGGCTACTTTTAATTGCGAAAAAAGGGTTTAATGGGTTAAAGGGGGGATGAAATGTTGTATGAAAGTATCGTCATTTTGAAAGCTTAAGACCTATTTCTTAGGCAGTTGATTAGATATTAATAAATATGACATTCGTCCTAATCCTAACTAATATTATAAATGCGAAAGTAACTCTGTCTGTCTGTCTGTCTTGCTTTCACTCTACAACTACTGAACCGATTTAAATGAAATTTGGTACACAGTAAGTCTAGAGCCTGAAAAAGGACATAGGCTACTTTTAATTGCGAAAAAAGGGTTTAATAGGTGAAAGGGGGGATTAAATGTTGTATGAAAGTATCGTCATTTTGAAAGCTTAAGACCTATTTCTTAGGCAGTTGATTAGATATTAATAAATATGACATACAAAGCTTAGAATAATTAGGCTGCCGTAATAACTAATTCCACGCGGACGAAGTCGCGGGCAAAAGCTAGTTTCTTATAAAACGATGAGCGCCGGCTGCACACATGAAAAAGCATGACTCATTGTCATGTTCCGCCTTACGAACGAGAGAGACTGACCTATTGGCTTGTGTCTATTTTATTGTCTTATGATGTTGTCATAAAAAATTAATGTACTTAAACCGACTTTACAAACAACCATTTTAACACAGATCTAATATGAAACGCACTTGTTTAAAAAATGCATATTAACAATTATCTCTTGCCTTGAAGGTGATATGAGTGTAGGTAGCAGTAACACAAACGTTAGCCTTTGGTGTCAATAAACGTATATCATACAGAGAATGAGGCAAATTGTCAAACGATAGCAGAGAAATAGAAAAGATCGGTTTCTCTTTCGCCCTATCGCAACGAAGGGAGAAAAACGAGAGACCGATTAATATCGATTTCGGGGCTATTGGCAAAACATGTCTCTTCCGACTATACAGCACATATGCCAATTGACTTATTCTGTTTGCTGTGTATGTAAGGGGCTACTGTTTTGAAACACAGGCTTCGTAAAGTCTATAGATGTCTAATAAAAAAATATTATTATAAAAACAAAAAACCCGACTGCTTAGAAGTTAAGAACTGAAAAAAGAAAAACAAGGATCACTATATCTATATAAAATTCTAAATTTTTTATGGTGCGGGTCGGGTTTTTTGTTTTTATAATAATAATTTTATTTGAGACTTTTTAGTTTTAATTTGTGGTATAGAAATGAGATGGTACACTTGGTATACTTTTTGACATTTTTTGTTAAAACCGTAATATAAACATGATATGATATTTATATTTGTGAAATGGTCTTTTTATGACCTTTCATTTGGTACCCATATTGCTAAGATAAAAGAAAGAAATACACACATCCCCCCTTTTTTCCCCCATTTACAGCCGCCATTTTGAAAATTCATATAGTCTATGTCACTTCCACAATTTTGCCAAAGCCAACAACACCTCACATGTCAAAATCCGTTCAGCCGTTTAGGCTATAGCGCGTGCCGAAGAAATGGACATACATATATACGCTCGAAAAACATTACCCTCCTTCTGACGCAGTCGGGTCGCAAAAACATATCAATAATGGAACGAATTAACACAGACGTTATATTTACTTACATTCGTCAAGTGATATAATCTGATTGACGTTTCGATTCTATTCATACAATCTGATTTCGATTTTGATATGATTTGATCTGATTTACATTACTACTCGTATTTGTAGATTTACGAGATTTCGAGGAGACCGATGATACAATAAGAAAAGTATTCGTTCAAAAAGACTCGCCGTTTACAATAACATGCAACGCGGAAGTCTCACTGAGGTACTGCTGGTTTCAACACCCGAACGGAACTCAGTTCACGCCCGTAAAACTTGCACATGAAACACAATTGTTCTGGTAAGTGATCCTTTTCGTTATTTAGAGTTTTTTGATCCCCTGGAACGGAAAATAAGGTACGTCGGTTTATCAATACATGTCACATCCATTTATTACGAAGCCTCTTTTCCGTAAGGGAAGACAGAGATTGTGTACTTCCTTTATTACTTTACCTACTAATCCTCCTTGCAATATTCCCTTGCCTCTATTCTCATCCTTTTACTTTCCTTTGTTCATCCTTTCATCCAAGTTCGCCAGTTTAGGGCCATACTGTTGACCCTTTTTTTATTCTTTTATAGACTACAATTCGTCCTTGACTGCTATCACACCTTATGTTAAGTGATGGTGCAATCTAAGATGGAAGTGGGCTAACTTATTGGGGTAGGATGAAATCCACACCCCTTTTCGGTTTCGACACGACACCGGTCTTTGTCGGTAGGGTGGTAACTAGCCACGAAAGCCTCCCACCGGCCAGACCAAGACAAATTAAGAAAAATCTTAATCTGTTCCCCCGGGAATTGAACCTCCGTCTTATAAATTCATCGCGCATACCACTGCGCCACGGAAGTCGACAAAATGAACCCTGGTTGTTAATTCAGTTTATCAAACAAAACTTTTCACAGTAGGTAATAGGAAATGTCGTTGGTAAATACTTGTTTTGTACCTTGAATCTGCTTTCTTAATTTCCTTTAATGGCTAAAGAAGTTACGAAACATTCTAGGTATACCGGCGAGAGTCTCGAACTAGGCCATTGTGGTATAACTTTTGCGCATTCAAACAACACCGATGATGGTAAATGGTCGTGTTACATGGGTCCTAGACTTAGTAAAGGAATCGAAATCAAAGACCAAGTTGAGGTCAGAGTTACCGGACCTTTAGCTGCAAACCTGAGAGAGGTTCCAGTGACTATAGGTGAAAACGCTACGTTGTATTGTCATACATCGAACGGAAGGAGACCATTGAGCTACTGCAGATTTCTGTCACCTAAGTTTGTGGGCATGAATGTGGACTCTTCTGTTAAGAAGGAGAAGTGAGTAAGGAAATTGATTATTTCTTTTGCTGCAATTGCTTATGTTTTTCCAGAAAACGTAAAAAAATATTTATTAGATGAATACGATATGATATGTAAATTAAAGAAAACTTATGCAACATGTCCTTGAACATATAATACTTAATAAAGGTTTTATATCAACAACTTAAATCTAAAATTTAGTAAGTTTATTTTTAGTTTATAAATATATATTATTAGTTTATGGAACTCACAATTTCATGCGCAATATGCTATTAGAAAAATATAGTCTTAGTTCAGATTGCGTGTTTCATTTCGATCGTTTAATAACCTTTTATTGATTTCGTGCCGATTAATCTTCTTGCCTATAATATTTAATTTATGGCCATAATTAATTTTTAGCGCGATATTGAATCGCTTCTACTTTACCCCCGACCGGGACCTAAACTTCGGAGATTGTTCCCTGACTATCATTGCTGTTCAGGAGGAAGATCTCGGTACGTGGACTTGTGCTGCTGTTGTTGACGACGAGGTATTGGAGTCGAGGGATACTATACGAGTTTTTATTAGAGGTGAGTTGCATAGGTTTTAATTAGGCTAGCAACAAATATTCGCTTACTATTCGGTATTCGGCTGCTTTTATTATATTCGGCCGAATACCGAATATCTACATATTATGTGGCCGAATACCGAATACCTATGTATTTTGTTAAAGGGAGATAACTGGTAAAATGAAACGAAAATTCGATTCATTACGTATAGGTTGATATTTTCATTTTTCTCTTATAATCATTCAAGTAGTTATTGGTACATAACACAGCTACATATTTATGTTCTGTATTAGAAAAGTTAAGGATTCTATCTAATGATTTTGATGTTATAGATTGTACTATAGCTTATTTTATACCTTATTTTGAGTAATTGGTGGAAGTTTAATAACTTTCGTAGTTACCGTACTTTATGCTACGAATTAGGTAATGATGTTTACATTACAACAGCCAATGGACATCCTCTACTGGACATAGGCCTTTCTTCTTCTTCTTTCTTCCCGAACTTTTTTCCGCACTTGGCCATGATGTTAGCCGTTGTGCGTGATTCTTCCGGTGAAGGTCCATAGCTCATATAGGTCCATAGGTCCAAGACATAGGCCTTTTTAGGAACTTAAAAAACTATAACATATTTAAATACTATATTACCACTTCTGATCCGTGATCTGATCTCATTGTCTCCAAGGTTTTGTTAATACTTGGAATAATTCGAATAGGGAAGAAGGAATAAGGAAGGACGGAAGATCATTATTAATCAAGTCTCAATAGTTCTACGGTTAAGGAGAGGAACTTAAGGGCGAAAGGTCATCATGTTTGATCCCCGCCTTTACCCTACTGCCGTGCTCTTAATAAAACAATTGAAAAATACGGTCTTAATATAGATTTTTCGCTTTATTTTGGGATGAATACTGAGCATGTTTAAAATACTTTTTAATTTATTATAATAGTTAATTCATCGTTATCGTTAATTTATCGCAGCCGGATGCCGTTTTCACGTACATTTCAGTCACGCCTGCGCTTTAAGTGATCAATATGGTCTTATATTGTTTTAGAATCTGCTCGGCGTCCTCGGTTACAAGCTGGCATCATCGGAGGAAGCATTGGTATCTCTATCCTGGTGGTAGTCCTCATAGGCTACATGTCATATAAACGTGGTTGGATACAGCATCTGCTGAGGCTACGTAACACCAATGTTCCACACTCCGTGGTCTCTGAGGAGTTTACGATGCCTTCACGCAGTTCGGCGCAGGGGAGCGTAAGCAGTGACACGCCGCCGGGCAGTGTTGGCAGCGGGAGCAGTGTTGACATGACAGAAATAAATCTACGACTTAAATAAACAAACTGAATTAAATATATTCTTTTATTAACCAACAAAAAAGAGAAAAGGTTCTTAATTCGCCGCGAAAGTATATTTTTCTAGGTGTGACTACGCACAACTTTTTACAGAGACATCCGATTTTGATAAATTTTTCTTATAGGATATACTTCCAAAATGTTCCCATAGTCATTATGTTAGGTTCTGGTGATGAGATCCTGAGAAAGTCGAGGAATCTTCAAATTTTATAGGCACATATTGCAGCGATTTAAAAGTGTCGGTAGCTTTTTAGCTACAAGTGCTGTATAGTGGTACTTTTATAGCTTCGTACAACAACATAGTTTTCCTATATTCACTGCCGATAAACTAAAAAGAAGAAAAAAGCTTTTAATAAAATATTTGAACCCACTTCAAAACGCACTATAAAGTAAAAAATTAATGGCATCATTTGGATGCTTTAATAATTAAACAAACTGAATTAAACAATTTTTTTTATTTTTATTACACATTAAAGTACATACATTTTATTTTACATTTTATACCAACAGTAGGCTACTGGCTAATGAAAAGATGCTAATCTAACCAGAAAAAGTATTAAGATGATAATTATAATTATTTAATGATAATAATGCAATAATTTTATTATTTTCCTTGTAATATCAAACGAATGGTTATATATATATATCACAAATACTTGTATGTTTGTCCTATATATTATGTAGCATTTTAACAGATTTTATAAAGTAGGCAGCTGAATATCCATAATAAATTCAACTAAGACTTTTCCTAAAATACACAAAATTTACCTATTGTTACATAGAAATTATTTTGATAAACATGAAGTATACATTTTTCACCGTGAGGTATTTACAATTTTACAGGCAGAAAATTAAATGAATATTGCTAAAAGTTGTTATGGAGATCGCATTATTATTATTTCAGCAAATTAAACTAACTCATTATACTTTTTCGTTATAGGTATAGCCAATAACGATACGCGGAACGGTGACTTTGGATAGGAACTTGTTGATAGCTTTGACTATTGTCTTCACGATCTGCTTGATGGCGGGAGGGGCCAATTCGTCCATAAGTTGCATCCAGTTCTTGTTAGCGAATGCTATTGTCGTTTCCGCTAAAAGAATTACAAAACTTTATTAAAATTTAGAAAATTTGTTTGTAAGTGCTTATAGATTAAGAAACAATTGTTTTGTAGAATCGGCCGGTGTGGTGAGAGAACAGTCTCGAAAAATTTCTGCATTTTCAAACTTTAATATCAGCGCTAATAAAGGTTTCACAGCATTGCTGTCTTAGAAAAAAATGTTTATAACAAAATTCTCGGAAAAATTCTGCACTTTTAAATTTAAAACCCAACTAATTTCTCTAGTCGGTCGAACAAATAAATGAGGTGAAAAGAGATTGAGTTGAATAAAACGAATTCGTTTATTATTAATTGAAATGAAATGAAATAAGATGGAAGTGGGATAACTTATTAGGAGTAGGATGAAGTCCACACCCGTTATAAATAGGCCAGAAAAGTGCGGCTTCGGATCGTCGGGTCCTTGTAAGGTTCCTTCCACAAATTCTTCCTGTATATATCCAATCCATATGAGGTAAATTGATGGTATTACACAACCATGTTGGAGACCACGTAGAGCCATCAACAAGACCCAGATAATAATTTTGATTTGTTTAAAAAATAACACAGTACGTTCAGGATTATGACTTACCTAATTGCTTGTTGCCATTGAACAAGTTTTTCAAATCAAAAGTCGTGGACTCGATGTCATATTTATAGTTCGGCGCCAACAACTTCAAATGGTCTTTGCCGTCTTTTCCCTTCACGTGACTCAAGTTGCTGCTGATGTAAACTTCGACGTTTTCTACGATCAAATCAGATGTAAATAACTTCAGATGAGCTTAGGAGATGTTTTGGCTGCATCTACTGTAGGTTTAAAGTGCTCATGGAAGAAATAATATGTTGTGTAGACAAAAACAAAAAGTGCGGTCGCGCGATCGACATTAATGCTCTTTTATTTTGCGGTGGAGTTAAAGAGACAGTAGCTATATTTCCGATTTTGGCTCTATTGGGCAATGCTATGCCGTTTTCTCTACCTGACATATCTTATTGGGCGCATCATGGTCTACAGAGATGAAGCACTCGACTATTAGACATAATATAAATTAGAAATCAAATATTATAACTAAGTATGTCATCTATACTAAAGCCAAACTCGATTGAGAATGCTTGTCAACAAACAAATTAAAAATGGTGGTAGAAAATGCAACACATTTAATGCCTAATAAATAAAAAATTATGTTTTGTTATTTTAAAAACTCTTATTTAAAAGATATTGAATATATTAATTAGTTTTAAGGTTACTAATCTAAATTATTGTCATGAATTCGTCATTAACTAGGTAATAAAAAAAAATAGGTGTAAATGTGATTACTGACTTCTACCTTCATTTTTTATTTGTTTGTTGACAAGCATTCTCAATCGAGTTTGGCTTTAGTATAGCCTGTAGATACCATCAAACACAATTAAGTAGCTCTCAATCTACCTGCCATGTTACCTACCATAAATTTACATTAGATGCTATAATTGGCATGCAAACACGATTTATGTGTCTAACAAAGTGCATTCAGTAACTACATTAAATTAATATCCGGCCTGTTATGAATCCCTTAACTATAAGTTAAGGGATTCTTAATCCTACGCGCGTATCTACAGGGTAGTTTTGTTGGTTTAATGGTTAGACTATATGGCTTCGATCACGAGAGCCTCGGTTCGAAACCTGGTTCGTGAAATAGTGATGCTAACCCACATTGGAGCGGAGTGGTCTACGCTCTATATTTTTTTTTATCGACTACAAGTTGGCCCTTGACTGCTATCACACCTGATGTTAACTTCCAGAATCTTAGACTGCATCATGCAGTCTAAGATGGAAGCGGGCTAAATTGTTAGGAGTGGGAAGAAAATCCACACCCCTTTCAGTTTCCACACGACATCGTCGGAACGCTAAATCGCTTGGCGATACGTCTTTGTCGGTAGGGTGGTAACTAGCAACGGCGAAAGCCTCCCACCAGATTTCCTCTCCTACAAAAAGGGAGGCTTGGCCCTGGCCTAATTATTTATTTTATTTATTTATTTGTTTAAACAACATAAAACATAACAATCACATGAAAGGTGCGAACATAAACTTAATTAAGTTTTTCCGCGCACCCTGCGCCGTCGACAGTAATATATTATTAAACTTTTATGAAAATAAATCTAATATTAAGAGGATACACTAAAAACTAACATTCTATTAACTAACTTACTTAACTTACTTACTAATAAAGAGAGAAAAAATAATAACAAATTGAGGGTATGCAACAAAAAATCAAAATAAAATATCATCATACAACAAACAAAATCGGTGTGATATTTTGTGCTCGTGTATACAGGACGTTACTAGTACAAATTTTATTGATATTAATCAGTGATAAGTGTTTGATAGTATTGTTTCAATTTTTGTTTTATGTTTTTAGATGTAATTGTATCTTTTATACACTTAGGTAGCTGATTTATTAAATTAGGTATCACGTAATCTAGTTTTCTTTTTCCATATGAGTTATTATAAATAGGTAAATTGATTTTTATTTTATCAAGTCTGCGGGCTGAGTAGGTTTCCGGTTTTTTTACTAAATGTTCTGCAAAATAATTTTCTATTACTAAAGTTAGTTCAACTTTTTCATGTACAGGAATAATTTTACAATAAGCAAACAATTTTCGGTAATCATTTTTGTACATGTTTTTTATTTTAGGTGGAACTATTTCTTTTAGTATACGCAGTTGCAGAGAAAATATGCGATCAAGATGTGTTTTAAATGTTCGACCGTAGCTTGATAAGCCATACGAAATAATAGATTCTACCAAAGATTTGTATAGTAATAGTAGTGTTCTAAATGGTATTTTATACTTTATTATGTGAAATTTTGCAAGTATCCCCCTTAATTTATCACACACGTGATTAATATGTTCTTTCCAGTTCAATCGATCGTCTATTGTGAGCCCTAGGTATGTATGTTTATTTACTAAATCAATGGCACTACAGTTACAAGACATCAGACGATCAATACTATAGTTATGAAGACATTGGTGATTGTGTGCAATTAGTTTAGGTTTGTACGAGCTTCTATTATTGCTTGTGCTGATGTACAGTACTTTAGTTTTAGTAGCATTAAGAACTAGTCCAACGTCGTGTGACCATTTTGCCAATAAATCAAAATCATTTTGAAGTTTATCTTGGGCCTCTTTTATGTCGTTCCCTGCTGCAATTAGACATGTGTCGTCTGCAAATTGATAGATTTCACAGTATTTAATTATATTAGGTAGATTATTCACGTATGAGATGTAATGCAAAGGTCCTAACACTGAGCCCTGAGCCGTGCCCTCTGTTACCCTCACCGGAATACTGTCCGCTTTATTTACTCTTACCTGGTATGATCTATCCTGGAGATAATTTTGACACCAATTTAAGAGTTTACCTCTTATGCCACAATCATCAAGGCTTTGCAATAGGTTATTATGTCTGAGAGTGTCAAAAGCCTTACTATAATCAATAAAGAGGACTAAAACGTGACGTTTATTATCTATATGATTATTTATTGTATCTGTAAATGCTGAAAGCAGTTGTGTAGTGTTTTTTTGTAATTGAAAGCCATATTGCCTCTCAGTTAGTATGTTATTGCTTTTATAGAAGATTTGGATTTGTTCGCTAATGAACTTTTCTATTATTTTGTCAATGGTGGACAAGATAGTTATGGGTCTATAATTATCAAATTCTACGTGACTACCTTTTTTATAAATTGGCCTGACGATTCCAGTTTTTAAAAGGGGGGGATATTTTCCAGTAATTACGCTAGAGTTTATTAAGGCAGCAAGAACTTCTTTAATTTTATCACATAACATTTTTATATCAACGGCTCTTATTCTGTCAACACCTGGAGCTTTGTTACTATTTAACGATTTTATAATTTTTTTTACTGATTCAGAATCTGCAGGTTTAAATCGCATACTTACGTTTGCAGAGAATTTTGAAGAAGAGTTGTTTAGCATAGGTATATTACAACTTGGTATTATTTGTTGAACACTATTTTTAAAAGTATTGGCAAAGCTGTCCGCTACATCTTTGGGAGTTTTACCATTACTACAAAAAGAGCTCAATAAAACCTCGTCTACAGTGGATTTGATTTTACCCGTTAACCTATTCAGAATAAACCACAAATTTTTAAGATTGTGTTTATTTGATATAATATCTGCTTTTGTATGGTTATTTTTAGTTTTAAGAATTAATTGGTTTGCATAGTTTCTTGCTTTGTTATATTTTAGTTTTACAATTAAATTATTAGTATCTTTCAACCATTTTTGAAATAAATCGTCTCTAACTTCACAGGCATTAATAACACTTTTTGAAATCCAGTCGTTGTTATAGCGATTCTTATTAGAATTTATTTTAATTATGTATTCAGATTTACTATAGCATTCTAAAAAAAGTATTGTGTATTTTATTGTATATGTAGTTAGGGCATGTACTATTGCATACAGATACCCAATCCACTATATATATCCACTATAATGGGCCGTTAATACGCTAATAATGATATATTTCAATTTTAATTCAATAGTTCAACTACTTACTGCATTCGATAAGTGCATCACCTTCTCCTTCTATGGGTAGAATCAAGATTTTTCCATCAGCATAATATTGCGCGGTTAAACTTAAATTTCCTTTCACGGCGAGTGCGAATGATTCGTTGTCTTTACCCAACTGTATCCTGAAAAGAACGTTATAAACATATATCAAAAAAATTCGGATTCGACGGGATTTGAACGCGCGTCTCTCTGGCAATTCAGGCCGGGATTGTTTGATATTATCTATGTTTATTTTCAAATAGAAGTCATCCCAAAGTGTGGGTAACACTTCAATAAAAATAATATAAATGTTATAAACAGGTTTTTATTGCCATTTTCTATAGGAATGCTCTGAAGTCGCAGTGGATTGTTTGCAATCAATTCTATTAAATTGATATTAGTCAGCTGATTATAGTTCTGATTAACATGATTTGCATACAATATGATGTGCAGTTTTTTGCAATGTGCAAATAGATCGATATTCCATTGTTAACTGACTGGGTGTATTAATTGTTATTCACAATATGAATCGAATCAAAATCGTTAATGCAACCGGAAAATGTTGTATTTCTGTTATGGTGTACAGGATACTTCGTGACGTCGTTTCGTCTAAAACACTGATGACTTCACAGATTTGATATAAGACAGTTAGTTAATCATATACGTTAAACATAATAGTATGTTCTATGGTAGCTAATAAAAAGGGTTAATTATAAAGCTCTTTCGGATATAAAAGTTGAATCAAGCTTCAAGTCCAAATTACTTAAGTAAATACGGAGGTATTAAATCATTTTGTCGATGAAACACCTAGTTAACATATAAGTTATAACAAATGTATTGATCGGAATAGATGTTAACGTCTCAAGTTCACAGTCAATTATTTAATTTGTCTTACTTGAAGTCTACTAGTTTAACTCCGGAAAGACCATGCATTTTAGCATCGCTAAAATTTAGTTTCAACCCCTTTCCGTCAAGAATAATGTCGTTCAAGTCAACAGGATCTATAGATGGCACTGAATATTCAGGAATGCCCTTGGCGAAATGTGGCAAACTCTCCTCTATTTGTTCTTTGACACATTTTTCAAAATCCTCGTCAGTAAACTTGCAGGGGTGAATATATTCAGCTGAAACAAACAATCACAAATTTAATTTTAAATATACTAAATAATCCCAGTCCAGTATAATCAAGTTAAAAGGATTAAAAGTATGAAACAAAGAGATTAGTGTCTCCTATGTTTGCTTAATTTGGACGAAATGAAAATTAATTTTAAAACAACGGGTTTTCTTTATTTAAAACCAGAATCAGAATGTCTGATACATATTTGGCAATTTTGAAGCTCAAAGCCTCCTAAAACCACCTTATATTTATATACATTTGTTTTGCAGCGTGACTTGGAGAGCCTTGCTGCCTGTAAATTCGCAATAGCGAGTTTAAACGGTGCGTATGGTAACCCTGACTTAATATAGCTTTACTCCTTGGCGGCATTAACAAATATGTCAGTACTTAGTGCGTTCCTGGTAGCTTTCTTACTAAGCGCAATATTACTGCTTTTACTTTTAGGTACAAAGCATACGATAAAATCCAAACAAAACCTTTGACAAGCAAAACATAACAGTTGTACATTTCTTTTTTGTTTTTAAGGGGCAATAAGAGCTCCTATTGAGCCTCAATATTTATGTAGGGTTCACGAATTGTCAAACAGGGGTTGGATAATTGGGGCATTTTGTGCGGACGTATCTAAGCATATTGGAGGGACGCCTCTAAATGTCCCACGATGCCGCTAAAACTCGGGATACTGTGAAAATATCCCTCACTTATGAATATATCTGGTATCATCAACGGCCTAAATACATTCGCCTTGGAACTTTAAATTGGTAGCAGTGCGCATTTATGCCATGTAGGTACTCATTTGACGTAAGATGTTTAACGCAAAGTTTGTGCTAGACATAGGGATCGAATCCTCTCAGCCTGTATTCCGGTCTCTACCGTAATCGTAGAGCCATTGGAGCGGTAATTGTTGTTCATGAATGCACTTACGTTGAAACCTCCTTGTGAATGAGACTGGTCTGACTGCCCTCTCATGTTATATTATACTTGTTATAATGCCTACGCTTGAAGTATCAAAGTTACCGACGCTTAACGAGTCACCAAGCAAAACAAGCTATGTGCAGTACCTACCTATACATAATTCGAAGAGCCAATGAACGTTGAAGTCTTAAGGATTCCCAAGACAATTCGATTCGAGTTGATAGCAACATTGTATGTTAGATTATCGAAAATAAAACAACTCAATATTGCCTAATAATAGAATTGATTGAAAGATAAAATAAGCCGATAAAGATAAGGTATACGATACCAAAATTCATTATCATAATTTGAATTTCCCCAAGCTTAAGTAAATTACGTAAACCTTGATCTTGGTTCTTAGATTATTTAAATTGGCTGTATTTTTTTGACTAATGTTTCTCATCTAAACTAGTCAATAGTAAAAGAAAATTAAAAAAAACCGGCTACTCTCCAACGTAACTAAACTCCGTAGTCGCCTACTGTAATTATTTATGGCGGGAGCATAGATAAGTACATTAACGTCTAAGTAGCCCTTCGTGACTATTTCTTTTTAACAAAGATCAAAAACCACGATGCCTACATAAATAATACGAAAGGTAATCTTGCAAGTATCGGTGTATAAAAAATTAATATAAATAGTTAATGTATAAATAAGGAGATAATTAAAAGAATAGGAATGTAGATAGGTACTCGCGGATTCAGAGAATGGGCTTAAAATAGAGGAGATAGAAAACGTTTTATCATTCAGTCTGTTAGGTGCACGTTCAATGATATTCCGATAAACTCTTAGTCATAGTGTATACCGAGAAGAATACCGAGAATAGGTACGTGATGCTGAAGACTGATATTTTCCACAGAACGATTGTATCTATTGTAATCTATTCAAATTAATATTATAGAAATAGTTAACTGACATCTATAACTATTTAGGTGTACAACTGGGGCAGTGCTGTGACCGCCGGGCGTCCAGGATCTGGGGAACATTTTTACAATCTTAATTACTATCAAGCTAATATTTATTTTAATGGGCCACTGCAGGATCAAGGCTCTCTCTATACTCGTATAGGAGAGGGGGAGCTTAGACCCCATATGTTCTAATGTTTTGGGTACACTGCTAAGAACCTTTGTCTATCTAATGACTGCTGTCGGCGTCGTCGAAACAGCGCCGAAGCGCAGGCAATTTTCCTACTACTTCGCGCTGATAGGGATAAGCAACAATTCAATGATTAATAACTCAACCCGGGATTCGAACTTAGGACCACATAATCTGAAGTCGCATAGTCTAGAAACTGAACCATTGCAACATTAGTATTTAATAACATATCTAATTACATTATATTTTCATTGCGAAGCGTAATTATGCATCATAATTGAGTATCAATAATAAAGTAACGATTTAATAACTTCTTGGAGAACTTTTATTAGTTACTCAACAACAGAATAAGATAACTGCAGTTACACAATTTTTCCTTTGATCCTCCGTGTATGTAATAAACCTGAGTTTATTGAGCTAATGGTATATTATTAGCGGTAGGTGCTTTTTGTTGATGCAATTGATTTTAATTAGTCACCTATTTACTTTGAATTAGTGTTAATTGCTGCAACATTGCAGATATAATGATTTGTTTACACGGTAATGGAAGAGTTAGTTTGTAGTGAGTGCAAATATTGGTTTGTTTATATGAGTCATCTTCTGTATGAATAAAAATGAATGTTATTTGCATGTTTGTTCTCTATTAGATACACAGCAGGGCCACCATGGTTTAAGCTCTATAATTGCCGTAGAACGGAGCATGAGCTTTAGCGTTCTGTACCTACCTACCTTAAGTTTTTTATCTGTCATTTATTAATTTTATATTATAACAATAAGAATAATTACCGCCTTCTGTATCTGACCCTTGATCCAACAACTAAAAAAAAAGCTTCTACAGATGTTGGAAGCTTTTCGCTAAAGACCACTGATTGAAACGACGATTCCAGTAGAATTAGTTTCAAGAACACACGCAGAGTTGTACCTATAGTAAGGCATCTCAAACTCAGTAAGTTGTTGATGGACTATCTTGGCTACTAGATTATATCTGTGCAAGTAATCGCCATTAGCTAGATGAAAACATCCGGAAACAATGTTTGAGGGATTCCTCAGGATGACACGCTCGACATATGTATAGAGTGCCATCTTTCATAATGTTTCCGGTAGTTTCTCGTCTAGTACGGGCCTTGGAGAATCGTCCGTGCAACTCCTTACTCTTCCATACCGCCACGCGATCTGAGTTACTAATTACATTAGGCTTATGCCAGTTCTCTTTGCCAAGAGATAGTGGGGTAAGGTTCTTGTCCACGGTAGCGACATCCTTATGCATACCCATATTTATCTTAAGGATGTTTTTATTATTACGGGTTTCGAATTCATAATTTGATATCTCTATCTTTGTATCGTGTTTGACAGGGAGAATAACTTGGTTCAAATCGATAGAAGACAAATGAGAATTAGCAGAGACAATTGAAATCGAAATACATAATTTAATATTGGACTTAAGGCAAAGTAAAGTAAATTAAATGTTTAGGGCACCAACGGTAACAATATCACCTGGTTACATAAAATAGGTCCCTTTACTTTATTAAAGGTTAAAATAAGGAAATTTAGGAGACAAGATTAATTAATTCTAACGCTGGAGTTTTCTCGAGAGGGAAAGTTGGATTTATAAATATTCAAAGAAATACGCTTGTTTGTATTTGGACCCAGTTTATTTAATTTTTGAGGGTGTTGCCAGTGATGACATATGGATCTGAGACTTGGTAGCTAACTAGCCTCATGAGTAGGCTCAGAGTCACTTAGCAGGCGATGGAAAGAGCAATGCTTTACGAGCATTTCACATATCTCTGTGTGGTCCAATCAGAAATGAGGAGAGCTTATAGGTGGCCCAAGATATTAGAATGGTGAGCCTGCATTGGGAAGCGCAGTGTTGGTCAAGGCCCTACAAGGTGGACTGACGACATCAAAAATGTCATAAGAAGCTGCTGGCTACAGGCGGCTCAGGGTCGTTGTGTTTAGAAGTCTCTTAAAAGCCCATGTCTAACAGTGGACATTCATCGGCTGGTAATGATGGTGATGATAATAACTTCCGACGGCCGAGTGGCGTAGTGGGTAGTGACCCTGCTTCTGCGTCCTAGGTCGTGGGTTCGATTCCCACATCTGGAGAATGTTTGTGTGATGAACATGGATGTTTTCCAGTGTCTGGGTGTTTATCTTTATATTATAAGTATTTATGTATAATAAATATATATACAATATTCATCATAGTACCCATAACACAAGCTACCTAAGCTTTAGGGCTGTATAGCGATGTGTGTATATATTTATTTATATATAAAAAAAAACTTCATTGTAATTATTACATCATTAATAACAAGAATAAATGTTTACAATTACAACACAATTACAATAGTCTCATAGACTTAAAGAGACAAATTGTTTTATTACTATGTTAAATTAAAACCATGAAAACATCCTCAATGTGGATGTAATGTACTATACATTATTATTTGACTACACACATTAAGCTGAATTACTAGTAAACTTAAGTTTAATTAAAGTATTAATGAACAATTATTAAAAAACAACATCTATCTTCTATACTTATAATAAATTACGCATATGAATAACATGATTTTTTAAAACACAAAAAGTAATATATCTGCCAAAATATAAAAGATAGATATATGCTATCGCGGGCTTTTTTGTAGAACTTTTTAAGATGCATAAAGTTTTCATACAATATTTTCAATTATATCCAATATCTAAAGCAGCGTACGCGCCTAAAGCTTAATTTAATAAATTTCGCGGTCCGACACGCGCGACAAAAACTGTGATAACTCGGGTAATATATACAATACAAATATAAAATATAGCCTATGACACTCATCGATAACGTAGCATTCTACTGGTGAAAGAATTTTTAAAATCGGATCAGTAGTTCCGAAGATTAGCCCCGACGGAATTTTATTTACAAACTTACAACAAACTTTACCTCTTTATAATATTAGTATAGATACGAAAAAGTTTGTTCGTTTGTTTAAACGGGCTTATCTCTAGATCTGCATGTCGGATTGTAAATTATTTTGTTTATTATGAAAGCTAGACTCAAAAGTGAAATACGAGTTGACTATTAAAAGCTATATACACCAGCTTGCCATAAATATATATTGTTAATGTTAATGTGAATGTACTGTAATATCGTACAATGTTTTACAAAAATGTAGATCTTTAGTACACGGGACGGGACGGAGGATATTGCTTCACGGGGAAATTATAAAAAATTAAATTGAGAGTGGTAGCGGGAAAGAGCACATTTTATATGAAAGTCTGTCTTTAAAATTAATAGGGTCCCTAAGAGGTTTTCACGCGGACGAAGTCGCGGGCGACTGCTAGTATAACATAATCAGGTGAATCGATTGCAGGCTACGAGTATATAAAAAAGGACTAGATAAAGGAAAACTTACGTAAAAACCCCTCTTCTTCCGCCTTGATATAACACAATGTAAACAGAAGCACGAGCGATGTTAAATAATAATCCATTGTGATATTACTCGTATAAGACAACAGTCGATAAGTTGACCAGTTATTGTTAAGAGCCGAGTACCCACTGTGCAGTGCAATCAATTGTTCTACATATTTATGGTCCTGACGGTCAATGCCATCTAAGAAAGAATAATCACTAACGCGAAGTCTTTCAACTTTTTTCAAGATGCAAAGTTTATAATGATGAATTAGTTTCAAAATAATATGCTACCAATTATCATATATCATATGGTAATTGCATATAAGTCCTCATTTGAATACTAAAGCTAAAACCAGTTTGAAAATGATAAACGATCTTAAATTATGCATTTTAGAGTTGATTTTTTTTCATGTTAATTTGCAAATAGCTACCTAGATGATTAGCATGGAAAAAAAAAACGCCTTTTAACGTTATTGATTGCTTCAATAAAATCTTGTAACCAAAATACCTATCATAAAATGTCATACCCATTTTGCGCATATAAAAATGTCCAATATGAGAAGGCAGCGTGACAAACTCAGGTAACAACGACTGTAGAAATAATTAAATCACTCAGGCATTATTTATATTTATCACCAATGTGGTGCAAAAATATTTACTTCACCCTAAGTACCTTGTGATAATTATTCAAAATTCCCAGATATTAAAAATGCATCAATTTATTACTGGATCTAAGACACATTTTGAATTGCCTAAAACTTTTCTTGTGATGAAATTATTGCGAATCTCATATATAGCGCAGCAGCAAAATAAGTGCAAACCCTTTGCTCGACTTTCAGCGTAAACAAATAACAAACCCTGTTGATTATTATGATATCAGACTGCCTACAAGCGATAAAAACTCCAAAATTATTATGAGCTCCCAGGCCATAAACACGTGACCTACGAGTACATACGAAAATTCAGACGCGGAATTCCGAATGAAGGTAATTGTTACGGTTCTTAAACAACTATAAAAGTTTTTTTTTAATTTTTAATTGAGCAGCAGAAAAATATGTAGTTTTAAAGAATATTAAGTTTATAATAAATATGTTAGGTACCTATTCCGTTTTATAGGAATTCGTTCCTCAAAAGGAATAACAAAACCTTTACCTATAAGGTCACTTTGATGTCTGTCTGTTTTTCTATCGAGTTTTCTCGGGAACGCTTGGACGTATCCAGTTAAAATGAAGACAATATACACTCAAAAATATTGAAAATATATTATACAGCAGGGGAGGGTATAATATGGGTCAAGGTAGCCTAAATTCGTACCACGGCGTAAGTTGTACTGCAGTAGCATACCCACTGTCTAACATTTAAAAAAAAAATCTAAAGGTTTCTACTTTAAGGACATTACAACCCACAAACTGCTTTACTACGTTAAATAAATGTTCCTTAAACTTGCTGGCACCGACTTCATAGATATGCTTAAGTAAATTAAAGCAACTAGATGACACAATTATTTTTTACTTTTTAGTGCGTTTTGAGTCGGTTCTATTTTTTGTTAAATATGTTTATTTCTTAGTTTTTAGTGAGTTATCGACACGTAACCTACTCGTACTTTAGTGTATATTATACGGCACTAGTAGCCAAAAAGCTACCGATACTTACACAAAAACCGAAATCGTTGCAAGTGTGCCTATAAAATTTGTAGAGTTCCTTCAATTTTCCCAGGATATCATCATTAGATCCAAATGGGATCACAATGGGACCACCTTGGAAGTATGCGCTTTCTAATAAAAAAAGAATTATCAAAATCGGACAACTCTGTAAAAAGTTATACATAAAAAAAAACAAAAAACATACGTGTCGAATTGAGAACTTCTTTTCGTTGGTTAAAAATATTTTAGACCGAACCGTACATTTAAAGTTTATTGAGGACAAAAAGCTATAATTATCTTAAGAAGCTTTGACACTAATTTTCAAGATTTTCATTTTGTAGAATAGACTACGAGCAAATTGTAGACTAACATGAAAAATTAATGAAAGCATATATGTATGCTAAACATAACATACTTATTTGTTTGGTATTATCGAAAAGTTATTGTCATTTATAGTCTCTATATAAGTAAAAGGTTTTTACGAGTAAATATTTTAAGAGTAGGTATCATCGTAATATTCAGCAATTAAAAATATGTTTTTTTTTTTCAAAAATAGGGAAAATTGTTTTTCTTTATTTCGGGAATCATCGGTTCCGCTCATATAGTTGCATCTGTAACTCATCATTACATAATAAAATATTATCACAAACCCGCCATACAGTGACGTATGTATTTCAACGACTCGGACCCCAGACGTGCATGAAAAACAACTGACACGTAAGCTAACTGCCGCTCAGTATCTCACTCAATAAGAAGTAAGGTCCTATCGTGGGCTATTTAAAATAGGTTTCTGACTTTCTGATGATAATGATTCACCACTGCGGCATTTTAATTAATAAAATGCCCGATCAAAACCACTGGCAAACTTAATCGGTCATGTTTTTATCAAAGTTCAGCAATCAGGCGATCGCGTGAACGAAATGATTTGCCCCTACGCTAATGCGCTGTGTAAATTACTAAGATACTAACACAGAGCCTTTTCCTAATGGATGTTCAATTAAGCAATATAATTTACTAGCAGACGCTCGGGACTTAGTTCGCGACGAAAATAATGTATTGCAACCATCGAACAACAGCAAAGAAAAACAAATTTACGTGACCATTATTTTAAGGAGATCGAAGGAGAAAATCAGGTAGGTATAGCAGCTAATTTAAACAGAACCATAACAAATTATATTCTAAAACCTTCCATGGGTTACTCTATTGGTGAAAAACACATGAAAATCCGTTCAGCAGTTAGATGCGGCGGGGGACTTTATTAATTTATTTATTAAATTATCAGTAACGAAGTAGGTAGTGACAAGTTATTAAAAGATACTTCGTTTGTCCAGTGATGAGATGTGGCTTAAAATCACAAGGTACGAGAAAATACTAAGAAAAATTAAAATGTATGCCTTGCTTTAAAATTGTAAAATAAAGTTTATCAAAAAAGTCTTTAAGAATGCTAAACAATCATTCACACTTCTTGTACTTAGTTTACAGTATTAAATATCATTGTAAGGCATGCTCATAGTTATTTACGACTGCCTTCAGAAATCTTCAAAATCGTTCTCAAAATAACAAGTTTCGCTGTTTTTTAATTTAATTTGTTCTATTTCCGGGAAATTACTAGTATCACCTGGTGTCGAGCAAGTAGGTACAAAGGGAGCCGGAGCTCTCTGTTGCATGATCAATGGCCAACTTATATCATTAAACCAGGGATGGTTCTTAATCTCGAAAACGCCGTTTTTTAGACAACCTAAACGCTTCGTCGGATCAACTTGCAAAAATCCTTTGACGATATTTTTGCATTCCGGAACTAAATTATCGGGGCACTTAAAGTGACCATCTAAAATCCTTTCATATAGTTTCGTAGGGTCCGATGCGAAAAATGGTGGAAACCCTGATCCCATCTCAAAAATTAAAACTCCGATCGCCCACCAGTCGACTGAAAAAGAATAGCCCTTTGACATAATGACTTCTGGTGCTAAATATTCTGGCGTGCCACATAGTGTCCAAGTTTTTTTCGAAAGAACCTTACAAAATCCAAAATCACACAATTTGATATATCCGTTTGTATCGACTAAAATGTTTTCAGGCTTTATATCTCTGTGTACGATTTCACAGTAATGTAAATATTCTACGGCTAATATTACTTGGCTGGCATAGAATTTAGATACATCGTCCGAAAAATTGCCGAACTTTTGAATATAAGTGAACAGTTCTCCTCCTGCCACGTATGGTAGTATGAAGTAAAGATAAACGTTGTCTTTAAACGCATCATCTAGAGTCACTAAAAATGGAAATTCGACACCTTGAAGTATTCTTTTCTCTAAGATTAAATTTTTAACATGCTTTCTCTCCACCACGATTCTTTTATCTACCACTTTCATAGCGTGATAAGTCAAAGTACTTTTGTCTCTAACCAAAAATACTTCACCGTAAGCTCCATTTCCAATTGCTTTTATGCTATCATAATTATCTGTACTCTTATCAGAAAATGCGGGCTCAGCATACTTCTTTTTGAACTCTGCTTTTAACATTTCTAAATATCTTTGGTGATCTTGATGATTTTGTTTGGTATAGGATTTGGCCATATGAATATGTCAAACAATTATTTTTAAATTAAGTACATTAAATGTTACATATAAAACACTTTGTAAAAATAAATAAAATATAAAAATTCATAGTACTGATCGGAATTCGATCAACTGATAATGTTAAAACCATAGTGTATAATTTATTTCAATGTTTATGTAAACAAACATAGCATCGACAATTTAAGATAGACAGTAGTGTTTATTACCAAAGTATTATAAGGCCTCTATATCTACAATAGACAAAGTTTTATTTCTGGAAGTTTTTGTGTTAAAAACTTAATTTTTAAATTATTTTTTATTGCTTCAATATTTAAAAGAATACTTTTAAACAAGCTTAAAGAAGTTACACATAAACATATAATTAAAAAGACTTAAACAACGCCACTATTAAATATAAAACGAATGGTTAAAGGTTTGTGATTGTTGTGAAAGAAGGATGTATTATAGTTAGGTATAGAACGGCAGAGTGGCGCAGTGGGTAGTGACCCTGCTTCTGCGTCCTAGGTCGTGGGTTCGATTGCCACGTCTGGAAAATATTTGTGTGCTGAGCATGGATGTTTTCCAGTGTCTGGGTGTTTACCTATGTATTATAAGTATTTATATATAATATATATATAACTATTCATCAGTTATCATAGTACCCATAACACAAGTTACCTAAGCTTACTTTGGGGCTATATCGATGTGTGTAATTGTCCTATACTATTTATTTACTTATACTTAAGTTTTAGTAACCTGGTCCGTAATTCCAGCCCTGGTCTTTATTATCCGTATTTGAATTAGTAAAGCGCTGGACTAAGGAATATTGGATAAGATCGGTGGCATGCAACCAAATATCGTATATACTACTACCTACGTAGATACTAACCTATGCATATATTTTTACCCAAAAAAATTCACAAACTCGTATAGATCGTTCATTCCACTAAAGCTCGTCGTTTTTTGTTTTTCAACAACGGCGGGAACAAACGTAGTTTTAGTAGATCTTTCTTTGCCTGTAGTAAAAAGTATTGTTTGTCCCCGCCTGCAGCACCATAATGTATATAAAATTGTGTATAGATAGTGATACTTGTTTTTCTCTTTTCAGTTCATTACTTCTAAGCAGTCGGGTTTTTTGTTTTCATAATAATATTTTTTGAGACTTTTTAGTTTTAGTTTGTGGTATAGAAATAAGACGATATACTTTTTGTCATTTTTTTGTTAAAACAGTAATTAAACTTGATATTTTTAAAATAAATATGTCATGTTAGTCCTGCACAGCAAAATTATGTTGTGATATAGGTTAATATATATATTAACCAATATAACAATATCTTAAAAACACACACAGAACATACTCTTATATAATTATATCTATTTGTCTTTTATTTAAACAGTTTAATAATTGAGCTCGACTGCACGCTGTCTTGTCTACGATAAAAAACCCCCTACTGGTTTTGTAAAGCGTGAACCCATGATACCTATTATTATTTTTATTCATTACAGGTTAGCCCTTGACTACAAACACAATTGATGGTTAGTGATGATGCAAACTAAGATGGAAGCGGGGTAACTTGTTAGGAGTAGCATGAAATCTACATTCCTTTAGTTTCTACACGATACCGTACCGGAACGCTAAATTGCTTGGCGATACGTCTTTGTCAGTAGGGTGTTAGCAAGCCACCACTAGCCAGACTTGGACAAATTCAGAAAATCTTTATCGGCGGTAACAAGCCAATTAAGTGACCTTTGCAGAAAAATTAAAGTCGAGTAGATCAACTTGAAGGAAGGGGTAAAGGAGCGATATTCTGGCTAAGTCACATTTAAATATGTACTTTGTCATCATACGATACATATTTCTTGATATTATAAAATATATTGGTAAAAAAATTTAAGTAGAGCATCATTCTGTTCGGTCATGACACGCAGCGACACAACCTACAACAGCTGTGTACACCGAACCGTGGTCGACTCGAGACTGATGTTCAAACTGTAATCCCCGCACTCTTCGGTTTCCTCTCGCGACAAATAGTGGGTAGCGCCTTGGTGAATTGACTTTACTATAATCACTAATTTGTGAAATAAAATAAAGCTGACAATCGGTCGACTGCGGTCAGAAGGCAATCTCGGAGAAAACACGTAACTTTTATTCGTGTCAAACCTTTCAATGTCAAATAAAATTTTAATTAAATGTCAAGTTATTGTATTTCTTAAAAATATCTTAATGCGGTATCACATTTTTTCATGATAATATTTTGGCGATATTATGGCTAATGATGGAAAACGTTTTATTATATCTCCTCGGGTAGGTGGCTACTCAATTACTAAACAAGAACAATACAGTCATTATCTTCAAAAACTCCATCAGGATTTTGTGGAAGCCTGGAATGAAAAATCTCCAGAAAGCGATTCGAAAATAGGTGATTTTTTGAAGCAAAAGGTTTTAGGCACAGGCGCCTTTGGTGTTGTGTTCCTAGCAAAACACAGCGAAACAGGCAAATATTACGCTATGAAAATGTTGGAAAAGGACAAGATAGTAAAATTAAAGCAAATCGAACATAGTTACTACGAGAAGAAAATTCTTTGCGGCCTTAATTTTCCGTTTTGTGTTTACATGAAATATTTTTTCAAGGATAACGTTTATCTTTATTACATTTTGCCATATATACCCGGCGGCGAAATGTTTTCTCACCTGCGTAAATTGGGTAAATTCGAAGAAATGTCTTCAAAGTTTTACGCAGCCCAAGTAATTCTAGCGCTTGAATATTTACACGCTTGTGAACTAGTGTATCGTGATTTGAAACCAGAGAATATTCTTTTCGACCGAAATGGTTATATCAAATTAACTGATTTCGGCTTTTGTAAGCTGGTGCGAGGCAGGACGTGGACCCTCTGCGGCACTCCTGAGTACTTAGCACCGGAGATTATTTTAAGTAAGGGTTACGGGTTACCCGTCGATTGGTGGTCACTCGGTATACTATTGTTCGAAATGAGCGCCGGATATCCACCTTTTTACGCGTCGGATCCCATGAGAATTTATGAAAAGATCGTATCTGGTAAATACAGGGTCCCCACCCACTTTTCAGGAGAATTAAAGGATTTAATATCGCGTGTACTTCAAGTAGATACAACAAAACGTTTTGGAAATTTGAAAAATGGTGTGTTAGATTTTAAGAATCACAAATTTTTCAAAGATATAGATTGGGATGGCTTATTAAATAATCGTATGCCGGCACCTTTTATTCCGAAAATTCGATCATCCGGAGATACGTCACATTTCGAAAATTACGAAGATGAGAAAATTAAAGAAAGCCCAATATGTTTGTACGAAGAAGAGTTTGCCGATTTTTAACTAGAATGCTAATTATTATTTTTATTTTTTATTTGTACCGTGAATAGGATTCAAATTAAGTTTCAATTATTATTTATTGAGAGTTGCAGACTGCTTTTAATTTAAGTTTTGAGTAAGATTTCGTATGCTAATGGTAGTATTTATTTATTGCTGCTCAATGATATGTAAGTAAAGAGTAAATTATATTGACTTATATATAATTCTTTCTTTTATACATAAGTAATGAAAATATATTCATAAAAAAGAAACAATAAACGAAAACTAAAGTTTCAGCTGGCTATAGTTTAAAAGCTTATCATTCCGATGGGCGGAGCAATTTTAGCACATTCAGTTGTTAGTGGACTGCGTCCGGGAAAGAACGTCCCCGAACCCGGTTTATATTTGGCATTCTTCGAAAGTAACTTCGAGATTTGTTAATAAACCGACTATTGTATTCGCTCGCACTGTGTATTTACAAAATTGTGTTAAATTAATTTCCATTAGGTATTCAAAGTTAGTTTAATATTATTTATGTTTGAAAAGTTTCATCAGAAATTTCTTTAACTTAAGCTTCTTCGATTACAAGTAAGTACGATTTATATGGATTTTATAGTGGCTTATGTGGACGTATGCACTTGTGTTTGTAAAATTATTCAAGCCCAATTTTAAGGTAACTTTTCATAGGCAGGTACGTGCTTATCTTCTGTTAAGTTTCCGTTACTTTAGTATTCAAACTTATGTAACTTTACGCATTGCAGACTATATTTTCTAATTAAATCATAAAACTAAGTGTTTTGTTTTATTATGATTTTACCGATTTTTAATGAAGTTTTTGATTATACGTAATAATTATTGACAGGATAAAAAGAATGTAGGAGTAATAAAGTATTGATACTCTAAGTATCTACTACAAAATCCATTCTAATAAAATATTTATTTAAAAATATAATAATAAAATAGCGAATAAATTATTAAGTATTTTATACTTTAGAATATATTAGTATGTATCTATAAATACACTTTGTATACACTCTATATCATATACTATATTTAGATAAGTATAAAGATGTTAATATAGGATTTATATTATAATCTCTTCGTAGTTTTCTCAAACCAAGGGTTGTTTTGTCGGATTAGAGGCGCCAGCTCTATGTAGGTAGTTACTCGGATGACCTATAATTTGCTACGTCGATAATGTTGCCGTAGACTAAAGCAAACAAAATTGATTCAAGTTTATAATACGAGTTACTATATTACGTAATCATGGCATAAGTTCAGTGTTAAAAGATTTTTACCGTGATTTTGTCATTTTCATCAAACTATTTTTTACATAACTAACTACTGAGTAAAAACATTACTTGAAACACCACCTACAATTAGGAACTCGGTATTTTATATGTAGAGTGTCGCTAGATATGCGGTAGATGTCTATTATTTATATGTAATATAAAAATTATTATTATAAAAACAAAAACCCGACTGCTTAGAAGTAATGAACTGAAAAGAGAAAAACAAGTATTACTTTATCTATATAAAATTTTATATACTTTATGGTGCTGCAGGCGGGAACAAACGTAGTCTTAGTAGATCTTTCTTTTCCCGTAGTAAAAAGTATTGTTTGTCCCCGCCTGCAGCACCATAAAGTATATAAAATTGTATATAGATAGTGAAACTCTTTTCAGTTCATTACTTCTAAGCAGTCGGGTTTTTTGTTTTTATACTAATAATTTTTATATTACATACTTAGGTACAAAAACAATACTTCAAACACAACGTACAAATAGTAAAGAACACTTTACCTAGATATTATTCGTATTTTTGGCTGGTGGGAGGCTTTCGCCGTGGCTAGTTACCACCCTACCGACAAAGACGTACCGCCAAGCGACTTAGCGTTCCGGTACGATGTCGTGTAGAAACCGATAGGGGTGTGGATTTTCGTCCCACTCCTAACAAGTTAGCCCGCTTCTATCGTAGACTGCATCATCACTTAACATCAGGTGTGATAGCAGTCAAGAAAATAAAAATAAAAAAATTGTAGAGTCGCCGTAGATACATTCGTAATTCATGAGTGCATGTTCCCTTCCAAGAAATATGATAGCGCTGCGCTTTTTAATGGTTTGTAGCTTTTAGATGCGATGCGATGCTGTATTGTTGCAGTAACTTTGTGCACTATAAAATCACTTACTCGAGAGGTTGAGGTTACATTTGTAACAGTTTGGTGTACGATATCAATTTCTTTTATTATTTTTGTAACATTATGATAAGAAAAATATACAGTATTAACTTTGTTTAGACCAAAATGATACGAATGTGGAGTCAAGCTGAGATGTAAGAGGTATTTCTGCTTTCAATATATTATATTAGAACACTTGTTCCAGATAAAATTAATATGTGTATAAAATATAGTATCTAAAGGTGGAAGATATTGGAGAAAAGTAGGCAATTTATGTGGGTGTTATAAAAATTGTAACCATGTGTAAGGGAGTGAAGGGCGTCGATTGGGAGACAGAAACGCTTATGGGCTCGCCGCCTCCAGTCTCCAAATGGGAACGATTTATTCCCCGTGCGGCATTGTCCCATATTGGGCTTTTTGTGGCACTGATGTTGTATACTGCTGGGGGAGGTTTGGTAAGTTTTGGTTTTTAAAGTTTTTTTTTATTTATTTTAAAGTTTTTAGTGCTATTTTATGTATTTATCTTCAATAAATCAGTTTTCCTAGTAAGAGATATGAACTCGTGGATAAATTGATCTTATTCTTTTCTCCTTGTGCCCTGTTTAAGGTTTTTCGGTTAAGTACAGTTATCAAAGTATTGGGAAAAAACTATCTTGTTATTATTTGAGCCTTCGTAACGATCCGAATATTTTAGAGCTTTAAATGTTTGACAACGATTATAAAGATTTTTATTTGTATAAGCTTAGTATTTATATAGTTAGTTAACTACTTTACATATATTTTTTCATTCATTTTTAATATACATATACAGTTTATAATATGTGAATTTAATACACTTGCACCTCCTTACACTAATTTGATTATCAAGAAAACATTTGCGAACTTAAAAAAAGACTTATACGTTCTCTAATGGTGCAAAAAAAGTATCTTTGTGACATTTACCCTTTCAATCAACTCAGAAGCAAGCGTCACTTAGTGACATGTGTATTATCTTTGAATAAAAATCAACGGAATTTATCATGTAATGTAATGAAGTGATTGTATCAATATCAGTATTGCATATTTTTTATCTTTATTTAAGCTAATGATTTATAGTTTTTAGTTTTACAGTTCTTGTATAATATTATTTATTATAAATATACGCACGTCTTGTAGCTTGAGGTTGATTTAGTATAACTAATTTTGTAATAAAGTATGGTGATATTCGATAAACGAGAAGTTAAAACAGAATCGTATACTTACGAGTTGCATATAAACCACAATCGTTACTTGGACACGCTTAAATATGAATTTACAAAACGCTTTGCTGAATCTAAAATGTATGAGGAGAAAGTCGATCAATTTGATCTCGTCCAAGTTTTAGGGTTTGGATCATTTGGAACTGTATTTTTGGTTCGTGATAAAAATACTTTTGAATATTTAGCAATGAAAGCACTGGAGAAAGAACAAGTTGTGAAACACAAAAATGTTAAACAGTTATATTTAGAAAAGAAAATTCTGCAGAGTGTTACATTTCCTTTCGTGACTTCTCTACAAGTGTGTTGCAAGGACAACTTGTATATTTACCTCGTGTTGCCATTTGAAGCGGGCGGTGAACTATATAAGTTAATTAAAAAAATGGGAAATCTATCAGAGCCTTTAGCCCAATTCTATACGGCTCAGGTCGCTCTAGCTTTAGAATATTTACACCATTGTAGCATAGTGCATAGAGATGTGAAACCAGAAAATATATTGCTCAACGAGTCTGGTTATATTAAGCTTGGTGATTTTGGTTTTGGTAAACTTATAAAGAATCGAACATGGACGATATGTGGTACCCCAGAATATATAGCACCGGAGATTATTTTGTCTAAAGGTTACACTTACTCTGTTGATTGGTGGTCGTTTGGCGTTCTTATTTACGAAATGATCTCAGGACATCCACCGTTTTATCATTCTGATACAATGAAACTATATGAAAAGATTTTGACGGGCAAATACAAAAGCCCAGATTGTATGTCACCTACTTGTAAGAACTTAGTAAAACATCTTTTAGACGTTGATCCCTCTAAACGTTACGGTTCCTTGAAGGCAGGTGTCTTTGATATTAAAAGCCATGAATGGTTCAGTGAAACGAACTGGAATATGATATTACACCAAAAAGTATTTCCACCATTTATTCCAGTAATTCGAAATCCTGGCGACACAGGAAACTTTCCTGACTTAGGCGAAGCGAAATTAAAGAAAGCTTCGAAATGTATATTTGGAAATGAATTTGAGAATTTTTAAGTAATTAACTTGATGTAAATGAGTTTAATTATACCTACAAGTAATTATAAATGATTGTTTTATTTTTTAGCTTTTGATTCTGCACAAAATATAAGGTTGTTAGTTATATTTACAGCGCCAGATTTTTAACGAGTTTTTATTTTACATTTATAAATATAAATGTGCAGAATACATTCATCTTATGTACAATACAGACTTAAACAATAATGTAGATTAATTCGAACGTTACCTTATCAATTGACTATCACTATTGTCAGACTAAAATTATCAATAAAGCATGCTACAAATGATCTTAATAATAAATACTATACAGAAGGATTTGCGCTACATATCTTGCAAAATTACATTTTGATACCTCGCATGATGCGGCTTCACCAAATTGTCTCACATCAACAATGAAAAAAGCATATCGTAAAAAACTTTCCTCATCTTGCCCATGTATATTAAAAAAATATAAATGAATATAAACAGAATTCTGGAATAGATTTTCATTTTTCTATTAGTTTAAATTATGTTCAGGTATTTCGCGCTCTTGAATATCCAGCTGAATTGGCAAAACAGGAATATCTCAGGGATCGTCTTCTGACGGAAAGGTGGAATCTAATACGTGTGGTTGCTGATTATAATATAAATGGAACTGAAGATGTTAGCTTAGAAAAAGTACTTAGTGATCAACTAGCTGTTTATGAAAAGGTAAGTTTAATAAGTATTTTTGTAAACTACCATGTATTTGGTTATTACTCTGACTTCAAAATCACGCGATTTAGCGTTCCGGTACGATGTCGTGTAGAAACCGATAAGGATGTGGATTTTCATCCTACTCCTAACAAGTAAGCCCGCTTCCATCTCAGATTGCATCATCACTTAACATCAGGTGTGATAGTAGTCAAGGGCCAACTTGTAGTCATTAAAAAAAAAATCACCATTATCAGCCTATTAACGGTCTACAGGGCCAGGCCTCCCTGACCTACTCCAAGAGAAAAAGTAAGAGGACAAACAGGGTAGTAGGTCTAGAATTAAAAATCTTTAGAATTTAACAGAACCTCTGAACTGTTTCAATTATTACTGCTAACTACTTTTTAAGCGGTATTACTTTGAGTATAACTAACTACACTCACCGGCATATTTAGCGAAACATAAAAAAAAGGTTTGATATTAGTATCATATAAGGTTGCTGGCTGGTTTACACGTCATTTAATAAAAAAAAGAAATATTTTAAAATTAAGAAATCAACTGAACATCACATTTTATGTAATTGTTTTAATTTTATTCAAATACACCTTATCTGGAGCGAACTTCGAGTGTTTCTTCCTTCTGAGTTTGATTTAAAATTTCATTGAAATACTGTTTTTTGTTAGTTTTTTTTAATCGCGTATCTTTCTGGGGTGTAGTTTCTGGAGTGTGTAATGTACCATTTTTCACAAATAGCCTTTACTCGCAAAATCTGTTCTTAATGTGATCTCATTTTAAGAAAAACAAATGAAACTATAAATACCGAAATAAGAACAATTATGGACCTTTTTATGTTCCGCTAAATATGCCGGTGTGTTTATGTTGAAACTAAGTAGCTTCAACTATAAATAGCAAATTATATTGTTACACTATTTGCTATTTAATGTAACATGGTGGAAAACATTTCATAGCTATAAATATATTGTAACCGGATATTTAACAACATAAATTGTAACATAGTCCAAGAAATCGTAAGTATAACATAATGTGTTATAACAATTCTATAAGCGATACGGGTTAATACATCCGGTTTCATGGTGTTTTCGTAGATATTTGTAGGATTAGATGTTAATATTGATTGTAGGTTCAAATTTATGCTTTTTTTAGATCTTAGAAGACGCATCTGGTAGCGGTATCGCATTAGACATAGAAAATAATTTCCCTCCACTAGAAGAGAAATGGAGTATATTGCAAGCTGTTTTCTTTTCATCGACAGTGCTGACCACAATAGGTGTGTAAGACCATGTAAGCAAACAAAATGTATACTTGTTTGATACATAAAAAATTACCGACTTTTGAAATTAGACTTTAGATAACTCTACATTCCTAATCTCCGAATGAGTCAATTTCTTAATAGGAATCTCTATTATTGTAATATTGTTTTAACAACTTTGATTTAGAATTAAGGTTACATCCTGTTTGTCTGAAAACACTAAAAAGTGCAAATATGAAATCTGCTTTAATTAACTTTATTTAATTTCCATAAGCATTTTAACATGACTCTTTATTCAGATGTCTTCAATAAGTGGTTGTGTTTCATTACTAATGATGATTATTCTTTTAGGATACGGTAATATTGTACCAGAAACATTCTGGGGGAGATTATTTTGTATTGCATACGCCCTTATTGGGATTCCATTAACGCTAACTGTAATAGCCGATCTTGGCAGAGTGTTTGCAACCGTTGTGTCTGTTGTAGCTAAACAATTGCCTACGATGCCGAGTAAGTTCTTTAAATAATTATTGTTTTTTCACTCAAATAGATTAAGTAGGAGATTGAAATTAGCCATTTTTTTAAGCAAATATTGGGGTAGTTCCCAAGTATATAAATGTTTTTATCCTTAGCTCTAGTTTAAATTATATGTTACTCAATATTAAGTTTAATCGACCTCAATAAATCGTCTATATTCTGTTTAATACCTTCTTAATAACATAGGCGCGAAGAATCGCCTCCGAAATCCATTTATCATGTAGTTAATTTAAGTTTAACCCAAAATCATACTTGTTAAAAGTAAGTTTGTTTATTCCCCTTGAGTCTTGAATCCTGCGATATTGAGTCTTAAATAGGTCAACTACAAAATAAGTTACTACGGTATGTGTTGAATTAATTTATAATAATATTCTTCCTCATACATTGAACGTTGTCAAAGCTAACAAAAGCTTTTTGGTAGGGTGCATTTAAATTAGCTATGTTATGTTACTGGAATAAGGGTTTAACTTTTTAATTTTTAAGGGTCGTGATATACAACTTAGGCGTTATGATTACAACTAAGAATGATGTTAGAGAAACCTCTTTAAATTTATTTTCAGTAATTGTTTCTTGTATATAGAATGGTGTAACCGACTGTCGGAATCCAACCCGGCGGGCCAAAGATCTCTCTACGCGTTTTGGGCAGTGTGTTTCTTGTTCGTGTACCTGTCGGCCGGGGCCGGGTTGTTCAAGATGTGGGAAGACGATTGGACTTTCTATGATGGATTCTATTTTTGTTTTATAACGATGACTACTATTGGATTTGGAGATCTCGTTCCAAGTAAGATATCTACAATGACTCTTTTATTAGAGAAGTAGTTGTTTGTTTTATACGTTCATTTATGTTGGAAGCTTTTTGCTCTTTAACTGTGAGTTCAGTTTTTTTAGTATTTCTTGAAACCGTTTCTGTTGTACAATGAATTCATTACTGTGATAAATTACATTAAGACTATTTAGCGCTAATGGACGCTCGGGACTTATTTCACATTTAATTGAATTTGTCTTTGAGAACTTTTTACTCAATTCCGATCTCACTGAAACAAAGCCTACGTGTTTTAGGACCAAGAAACGTTAATTTTTAAGATGTAATCGAGTTTTTTAATTTTTCAGTAATTTTCATAAAGTATCAAAATTTTAAGTAGTAAAGTATGAAATTTTAGGAATTCTTAATGTGTAAATTAGTTAGAAACAACGTAGACTGGTTTAAGTATTTTTAACCTGAAATTAAAAATTATATTCTATTTCCAATAATATTGATATTATTGATATAGATTGTTGTAGAGTTCTTAGTGTTAAGTTGGAAATATTCCAATACATGACAACAGAAGCATACATACATAATTATATACATACTGTCTGTCCTATTTGGTACATAAGAAGCAAGTAGAAAACGAATACAGAGCTTTTTTATCCTGTAGAGCTACCGCACATAGACGCTAAAGTTGTTTTCTCTTACAGAAAGACCAAAGTACATGCTGCTATGCACTCTATACATCTTAATCGGGTTGGCATTGACTTCGACCATTATCGAGCTGGTCCGCAGACAGTACGCCAGATCTTGGCAACAGCTGCGGGCGTTGTCCGGGCCGCTGGCAGACACATTGAGAAGAATAGGCGACGCCGGCCGCGGAGTCGACGTGTCTGCACTACATAACGACCTTAGGAAGGTCTTAACTGTCGTAAGTAAAGTTGCTGAAACGCTTGCGTAAACCTTGACCCGTGGTTTTATTAAAATAGTTTTATTTTGTTAATCTATTACTAACTCTATATTTGTTATTAATTTTTGGAGTTTACTTCTTCAGCATCGTCAGCATAGATCAATTCACGGTATATAATTGGATAGTAAAATGTTGTTTCGTGATATTCTGACACATTTATTCACATTAAAGGCCTGTAAGTAGAATATATTATTACGTAGCGTGGTCGATGTATTCAATTACATCAATCTTATATATATTTAAGTATAAAGTACCTATCCCACTTTGCTTCGACACTGTGTTAGTTTTATGAACCTTTTATGATATCGAATCTTATGTAATAGCATTTTATAATTTAGTGTGCCTTTTTTCAAAATTTCGTTGAATATAACGATGCTTAAATATATTTGTAGACCTACTATCTAAACTAACTAATTTATCAAGGAGTAAACTTCAATGGAACATATTTTTCGATATAACATTCGGTCAAATTTTTTGGGGATTATTTGGGGAAAATATGGCTAAAATTCATTGTACCTATATTAATTAATGTCACAGATATACATATAATTTTTAGTATACATATGATATGATGACTGTAATGCTTATCATAATATTTCAATGCATTTAAACAGTTATTAATGCCATGTTCTGTTTTATAAAAAAAGAAAAAGACGGAAGGCAAAGAGGGCCACGAGTTGGTAAGTGGTTACCGCTGAAAGCGCTTACAGGCATTTTATATTGCATATGCACTGCTATTGTGAGACATATATAAAGTCTCATGCGCCTGTAATCAACCATATTTTGACCATATTATTATTAAATATCATGTCTAATTTATACTTGGTAGGATTCTACTCTCATTGCTTCAATTTTATTATAAGAAATGTTTAGTTACAGTATCCAGGTATGAGCTTTCACACAAAAATGCCAATGAGCTTTCTTTTGTTATATGCCAGTAAAGTCACATTAGTAGGTAATAGGCTTATTTGTACCGGCTTTCGCCCCTCTGTTACACAATTTCAATAATAAATCAAAAAGTCGCCAGCTCGACTCAGCTTAGCAAGGGGAAAAACACGGAAACAATGTTATTTATGTTCGTAAATGTGACGGTGCCCAAATAACTCTGCATTTCATAACTTTAACCACACAACTACTTACATATCAACATAAAATAACCATAACGGGGATAACAGTACCTACAGGAGGTATTTAATATTAGATTTTAACGAGTAAGGGTAATACTACAATAGACGATCTCATGGTAGGTAATGGAGAGTTCGGGTGAATCCAAGATGTTTTATAACTAAATCTTTTACTGTTAAGTTTTAACTGAAGGTTTTAGCCAATATTTCTCTCCCTTTTTGTAAAGACGTACCGCCAAAATTTAGCATTCTGCTATGATGCTGCATATAAACTACTCAAGTATAGATAGGTATAGAGTTTAAATAAATATCAAGTTATTTTGATTTTAGTTTTATTTAGATTTTACTTAAACTTCGATTTATGGTTAGATAAACAAAACTTAATCTTGTACGAAAGCGAGAGGAAAGCTGAAAAGATGTTTACACCTACACTTTTTAATCCCGACATAAAGCCAAATGTCTATTTGCCACCAAATCCAAAGATGGCGCCGTTTTTATATAATCATGGAAAGAATTCCTGAGATAAAAGTATTTATTACACAGTGCGATTTATATTAAAATATAAATAAACGTAAACAAAGGATCGATACGTGAAAGTGGTCGAGTATCACCTTTGTCCTTATCTCTCATAAGCAAAATTGTTGTCAGTATGTTAAAAAGGATTTATTTGTTTTCTTTCGTCCATGATTCAACTGACGTTAAATTACCACTGTCGGGAAAATTTTAACATTTTAATTTTATGTAACTACATAGGTACTATTAGGAAGATTATACAAAAAGTTACATAGGTACTATTAGGAAGATTATACAAAGAGTTTGTTTGTTTATACGGGCAAACTATAATCGGATTGTAAACATTTTTTATATCATAGCCAAACATGATGAGTGACATATGCCAATTTGTATCCTGATAGGGGGAACTACATATCTACTCGTAGAAACATTTTCAATGTTGAAAATGTTTCTACGAGTACCTTACTCGGGATATACGCGGGCGAAACCGCGGAGCACAGCTATAATAAATGAATTGGAACGGACACATTTAAATTGTAACAGTTTAGACTGGCTGTGCATCGTAATGACACATGCATCAACAGATATTGAGTATTCAATTGAAGTGGCGTCGATCCGCGTCGAGATCAAAGTGTGCCTCGAATACTTGATTGATCAGTCCGTCGCCCGCCGACAGATATCCGTCTTCGTAAACACACGACCCGCCTCTTTGATGGCCAACTGAGATGAGAGATATCAGATCAATATGGGGAGAGATTGGTGCCTACGTGAGACTTCGAACAAATGCGTTCGGCAAGAGTTATGTACATACAGCGTACGAGGAAAAACATATCCGTGTTATTCGGTATCCTGGAAAATACGTAACTTGCTTGACTATTTTGGTAAAGTAACTTAACCTGATAGCATTTTAGTTTGGGTGGATGTTATAAAGGTTTTTTATTTTAACTAGGTGTGCTTACGCTTCAAGCAGATTTCGTAACATTTTATTATTAAGACAACACAAAACAAAAGCACTTGCAACTAATTAAAGTAGTTAGAAGTACACATCTAATTAAGTAAGTGTTCTTTTTTGGATGGGGAGGTAAATATACGTACTCAGAGCACTAAGTTTAGGTATATATCTATAATTATTTTTATTTAATTGAAATATAGAAAAAATAAAAGTCATTTAAAATTATGCAGAATCATGCATTATAAATGCCACTTACAATGTAAAGGCACTTGTACTGATGGTAATCTTGATATCAAGAATACTACGTACCTAATAAAATAGTGTTATACACATGTACACATATCTGGAAATAATCGTTTCACATTACATAATTATATAATACACATAGGTACCAATAGGTTACAATAAAGCCAAGAACAAAGCTTACAATTAATTCTTATGATTATTGACACTGCGAAGTTAGAAGCGTTCAATATTGTGATATTTGGTAGCTGGGATTCCGCGAAAATTCAAGATATGCTTCATAAAAACGATACAGTTATTTATATAGTATCTATCTGGCAGGCTGCAATTAACAGGATATATGATTATACTGTACGTCACAATAATAGTAAATAAATATTAATAAAATAGCTTATATTGTAGTGTAATACTGCACTAATTATATTGTGTTGCTTGCATACGTAAGAATGAGGTCGACGAGTGCTTCAATGTCGCAATAGCAACCCTTTTAGTTTTAGTGCCTCATAAAACGCGTCGAATAGCACAATAATGGCTGAAATAAAACCGCCGGCCTTTTTTATTCTAAGCCTCAAATTTTGTTTTCTATCCACAATTGATTTATTTTATCAATTCCCAGCATTGACGGAGTAACGGGAAGCGTTAGTATCGCTTGGAATAAGACGAATGTTATGGTATATTTTTATAAGTTTCCGATGCGGTTATAAAAGTGCGTCAGTGTTTCTGTGGCCTTCGGTGGGATCTATTCGACTGTTACGTGTCAATGCTGGATGATATTGCTACAACCTCCCGATTTAAAAATATTGTGAAATACATAAAAATATTTTGATATTGAATATAAAACGGCACTGGTGAGGTACCTCGTTGGTCCAGCGGATATTATGGTTCTAAAACACGAAGTCCTCGTTTCGAGACCATTCTTGGCCTAAATATTGACCTTTTCATTCTTCCAAGCCATTGCATTTCAGTAAAAATTATAATTTGGGAAATTGATGGTAATACTCTTGCCTCGGAAAACACGTTAAGTCGTCGGTTCCAGTCTCTATCAGTAACGCCTACATTGGAGCAGTATGATAGGTTTCAGCTACATTTCCAATAAAGAGGAGAGAATCTTTAGTGGCTGTAAATAGGCTGACAATGATGATGATGACGTGACATTAATTTCGGAAACCCACGATGTCTAATTTCCGTGGTTCTTATAAATGAAACATAATGTTGGTTGAACGACTCTGTAGTTAAACCACATCGTTTGGAGCTTTGCGTATAAAGTTGTCGCATTACACTGCGGTGGATTTAAACTTAGCTATTTATATGCTGAAAGTACTACGTATTTCTTTGTCTTGGAGTGTTCGAGCTTTCAAAGTTTTGTCTTAGTAGACTGTTGTTTTAATATATGAATTAAGACTAGTCTCTTTTTTGTAGCTTGATAATTTCATATATTTTTAGTTAGGTTATTCAGGTTACATAATTGCGTATTAAGTTGTCCAATCAAACTCTGTGTTAGTTTAAAGCTTCGCCATTTTTGAGCAGTAGTACCTATTCTTTGTCTTAATTGACCTTTCAAACTTTCTTTTAGTAGACTGTTGTTTCAAGGTGTGAATTAAGAAGACAGTGTTTCATTTATTTTAGCTTTGGAACCTTTTATTTCTGTCCTAGTTTAGTTTGATTGTTGAATTTCAATAACTGATTTATAAATTGTAGTTGTCATTTAGGCAAACAATTTGATCTTTAGTTTTAATTAAGGTTTGATACAGCATTATATTTAACGTTGCTATAGAGAATTTGGGTAAATTTGGCAGACAACCGAATCGCTTTGGCAACTGTTGCCAGGACAAACGTGTTCCATTTTTCGCACGACTAAGTTAGAGTTACCCCGGCCGGGAAATAATAAAGACATAGTATCGTTGTAGTGAACTAACTTAATACATTGAAGTGTCTACGTGGTGGAAAATGGAAACGTGATTACAAAACTGAACCTCTAATTGCCAAGCTAATAGCTTACATAATAATTTAAGTAAGTACTTACAAATAAAACAAGTACCTAGCTAATTCGAACATCCACAAATGAAACTTTTGGCTTTACGAAATCTAATCTTGTATTTTATTTTATTTCTCTCGTGTTTTTTGTTAGTTGGAAATATATTTACTTTGCTCAAGTTAGTTACTCGTATATTGTTCTGTTGATCTCATGGGGTAACGAAATTTTCGATTACACTGTGATGAAAAAAGAAATGGGTAATACAATTTTCCTTTATTGGTGTGTTTGTGAGAAATATATAACATACTTATAACAACTTGGATAATATACAGTTCGTGTACCTACGAAATTAAAATAACAATGATTATGATAAATAAAATTGAAGTAATAAAATACATATAAGTCTGTATTTGTAGGCTGTGTTTTTAGGTGTTATCATTATACAGTAATTTATTATTTGATGTAGAGCTTAAAATTCTTCGAGCCTTTTTAGGTGGGATTATTAGCTAAACAAGTACTTGATTTTCAGAATTATGCAGTATCATATATTACCTTAAATACAAGATTTTATGATTTGTCTATTGTTGTTTCATGCCTTAACTAGTTAGGTATTCGTCTGCAAACTTTTGAGTAAAAGAAGGTGTTTTTTGAAAGTTGGATTATTTCTGGCCTAAAATTATTTAGTAAGGTTTCTAGAGTGATTACGATAATAGGGAAGTTTAACATTGCAAATATTTATTAAACCAGATTTGTAAGCTGCAAAACTCTTTAAGACGTCGTTAATTTGACTTTCTATCTTTGTGTTAAGTTACTAATAGGAAATAGACGTATGCAAAAACTACATTGGTTAATTCCTTAATTTTGTGATTATTGCAAAGCGTATTATTAATGATAAACTCTGAAATTTATGACAATTAATAAAATTTTTAATTATTTTCAATAACACCTGCACGTTGTTCCAGGTCACCATGCCTAGGCTGGGTAGAGATGGTATGGGTGAGAAGCGTCAGCTGGAATGGGAGGCAGCTGTTGAAGCCGTTATTAGGGACATCACAAGCCCTATATCGCCGCAACCAAAACCGCCTATAGTTCAAATTGTGATATACGAGTCATCTGTGTAACTCAACGTAGTTTTATATTAACTTTAAAAAGTTCTTTAGAATAATTCTGCAATGGAGTTAAATTAAAGATTTTTTGGTTTTCAAAATTAAAAACACTCTAAAAAAGAATTAAATTCCATTCCACGTTATAATTAAACACTCCATCTAACTGATTTTATAATGATCAATAAAAAGCACTCATCTACAAAAAGGCTATCTTCCAGTTTTTAATACTAGATGGATAAGTTTTTGGCAAGCGTTTGAAGCTACAAAAAAGCTTATTTTTCTGATCGCTGTATCCGTTACAAATGAGATTACTGCAGTGGCATCGGGTGCTGGGCGAGTGCAGAAGCTTTTCCCAAAAGCTCTATAGCTTGAAGATCAAAGTTCGGCGTGGCTTATTGATAGCAATATTAGCTACCTACGTAATTACCATTTTTCTATCACCTAAAGTTTTTGTGATATAGGTATGTATCTATAGCATTTCTAATAGTGTTTATTATATAGGTGTAGCCGAAAATACGTCTTTCACAGACCGTGACCGTGGCTTACGGTCCGCCGGATGTGACAGTCAGTTGGCTGATTCCTAGAGATTGATTGATGACTCTTTGAAGTTTCGAATTTTAAAATTAATTCTGCTTAAAGATTACGTTTTACTGTCTACAGTCTGTTGTGTTCATGTCTACTACGTTACCAATTGGTATGAAATAAGGATTTATATATTCTCTACCATTATCATTTGGCAAGCGCATTCCATCATGGCTTGTGAATTGCTACGTATTTCTACCAACTCTCTTATTGTCAAAAAATAGAACCGACACAAAACGCACTAAAAAGTAAAAAATAACTGCGGCATTTAATTGCTTTAATTTACTTTCGTCGGTATTTTTTGTTAAAAAATTTTATTTCTTACTTTTTAGTGATCTATCGACACGTAACCTACTCGTATTATACTCTCATGGTATATTATACGGCACTAGTAGCAAAAAACTACCGATACTTACATAAAAAACGAAATCGCTGCAAGTGTGCCTTTAAAATTTGAGGAGTTCCATAATTTTCCCAGGATATCATCATGACTATGGGACCATATTGTAAGTGTGCCCTTTCTAATTAAAAAAGAATTATCGAAATCGCTCGACTCTGTAAGAAGTTAAACATAAAAAAAAATTATATACGTGTCGAATTGAGAACCTCCTCCGTTTTTTTTCGTCGGTTAAAAAAGAGTGATTATACCGGTTATTTTAATTGTAGATAAGAGTGCAACATTCGCTTGTGTTAACTTGTAACTAATTTGTTACTATAATCTGTCATTATTGCTATATGTTTATGTTTGAGTTTTTCTGCATTAATAGTTATTATCTTGAGTTATTATATGATACGGGCTATAATTATAAACGATTAAAAAGCTATAAACAAATTAAAACTTTTCAATATATCAGTGAATAACTAACTGTTCATTGCAATAACACTTGATCCTGATTGTAAATATAAGTACACAACAAACTATTATTAGAACTATGGATGAGTACACAGTAAAATATTTAAAGAGAGGTATAAGTATTCTCTATTAGTAATAGAAATTACTCTGAAATGGCTGATTCATCAGGAAAACCAATAACACATCTCTATTTATTTTCTTTGTGCAATAGTGAATCTAAATAAATTATCTTATAGACAAACTAAAAACGAATATGAATTTGTTTGCTTCAATCGTTTTTCAAACACTCACTGTCTTGTTTAATATAGTTCTTAGATATTTCTACTCTTAATACTGTCATCAAATTAGCTCCATGGTATCATGTTACCACATAAAATTAAAAAAAAAATTCAAAAACATTTATTTTAAGTAGGCTGTTATATAAGCACTTTTGAAACGTCAAGTCTGTCAGTACGTAGTGAATCTACCACCGGTTCGGAAGACAGATCCTGCGGAGAAGAACTGGCAAGAAACTCAGTAGTTGCTCTTTTTAAAGATCAATGTATTCTAAAAATTATAATTTTGGTTTTCCCGTCTTGTGTGTAGCAAGAACGGCTGATTGCTTCCAAGTATATCTGTCGTTAATAAAGTCATTAATTTTATAGTAACCTTTACTTAGTAAATGGCTTTTAACACATTTTGGGATGAGATTATAAAATCGTATACTCAGTCCCACAAATGATTTTTGCACTCTGCTCAAGCGCAGTACCGGGGAAACTAATTTATAATACATACTCACCGAAGATACGCTGGTATACCATTTTTAAGTCCAATTGAATGTAAAAAAGTGGTTTTAATTAATTCTTAAAGATCTGACCCACACCAGTTATTCTGGTACGTATAGGTCAAATCTTGTATTTTCTGTTTCCTTCCAAATAAATACAATGTCTTCAATATCTTAATTTTCGTATAAGATGGTATCAACGTGTCGTATCGACGACGGGGTCGACAATCCGCGTGACAATTCGGCATTAGTTCCGTTTTATCGCTTAAAGGTCGCGGCGGCGGCGTTGCGAGGGGAAATAAATTCGTTAATCCATACCTAATGGTCGTTATAATATATTAACGCAGGCTTTCTACCGCGGAATAAGGAAATTCTACAGTTTTTCTTAGTTACTGTGTGTTATATAAACCCTGTATTATTATAAGTTTAGCTAAAATATCTACCAGTGAGCACTTAACGAACGTCAGAAATAAACTTATAAATTTTTTTGAGTTTTTAGAAATAAAATCTGTGTATTTATATATTATACAAATTATTTTTACTTTATACGTTACCTTTAGTACGACTTTACTGTCTTACTTACCTTAAAACATTTTAGCCAAGGATTATATTTTAAGTTTATTTAACAAAAATATGATTGTATGAGTTATACGTAATGTTGCAAAAGCAACTATGTACCTAAGTATTTAAATTATGTGAAATTGGACAATATCAACATAGGAGTCTGGAAGTTGGCGGTGTTACACCCCCGTGCCTCGGAGAGCACGTTAAGCCAGTCGGTCCCGGTCACTGTCATCAACATCTGATAGTGATTGTTAATAAATGAAAAATTATCATCCTAATCCCGTCAACCCGCATTGGAGCAGCGTGGTGGATGAACGCTCCATATAGGGGATATCGTTAGTCTCGTGGTCAGCCAATGGCTTTACTTCATATTGTGTAAAACTTCTTTATGTATTATTGCATAGTTACCTATTTCATTATTTTAAACATGAGGTATTTCATTGTTTTTACTTAACTTTAATTAATTTTAGTTTTCACTGTTCCACGTAATTGTAAGCATACTTTTATAAAAAGTTTGATAAAAAATACTTAAAAACTCTATTGCTAGAAATGCTAATAAATAATTTGAATTTTGTTTTGAATGTTTTTATACTATCTACCTACAATTCTACAGTTCTACAGGTATGGCACTTCAACCAGAGGTTGGGTTCGATTTCCAGTAGTTGAACTCTTGCTTATTTTTACCGTTATATTAATACTGCAGCAGAGAAACGCTGGGTAACTTAACGGTTTGAAACTAAACTTTAACTTTTATTAGAACCGCAGCGCACTTAAAGTTTTATATCTTACGAATTAACGCCAGGAAGAAAACGACATCCGATATATATCTACTACTGTTGGTGACTAAGATCACGATTGTCATATTATTCTGAAGGAAATATAAAAAGAATTACACATTATGCCTTTGAGCCTGACATCTGAATCTTTGTGACCTATATCCCAAAGCTACTGTACGTTGATTCTTGAAAAAAATACATCGTAAGAACATCTCGCTTACATCTCGTCTATTGTGTCACTTCCAGTTCGACTGTCAATTTAATATGGCAGAATGTCATTGGGGAATACAGATTTCTGTTACAACCGCTTAACAACTGTGGTACATCGGCTTCAAAACTGACGTTTTTTTCAAGAATCGACATACATTGGCATAGATTAAAGACTAATATATAGAGCCCATAGCGTGTCCACTCGTGAGACAGCAAATCAGCCTTATTGACATGACATGTCAACATTTAAAGTACATCATAAAACGTTATGTTTTAAAATATCGTAAAATACGAAATATTACTTTATATAATATAGTTTAGTAAACGCATAATACATGAAATTTGCTAAAAAATAACATATTTAAGCTTTAAATCATCAATCAATGAAGTTTATGCCTACTTACGTATGAAACGTAATTCCTTCGATTTTCTGTTCGCTGCGACTGTTGCAGCCGAAAATGTTACAACCCACCAAAGCACGATACAGTGAAAATCAATATAGATTCCAGGAAATTAGTTGTATGTAATATTATATATAAGCTAGATCTGTGTTGCAACAGATTTTATGCTATACCGATTGTCGGAAACGTAAACAGGATTCTGAGAGTTGCGAATATAAAAACATACTTATTTAGATACAACTATGGTCAAAAAAAGACTTAAGTAGCTGAAATAATATGAAGAGAGATTTACAAAATATTATTCTTGGTATCAGACTATTGTAATACAAATACCTTTATTGGGTAATTTTAAGGTTTCTTTTTAAGACAAATAATTTGTAACATGAAATAAGTTTAAAGACACCAAGCTAGTCAATAACTCAGTGTTTATTCCGACAATTATCTTAATCGATCGAGTCATGTAAAACTGTTTTACACAATGTCGTTTTACTAAAAACATCTTAGGTTTTACAGGGCGTAGCGGATTTCATACGCATCAATTCCATGTTTGGATATTCTTTTGTACGTAGGTGGTGCATAAGTTTTCAAGATTGGATATCTTCTTGATTCAACATCAACTGGCTATGATGAATGGCTCCAAAAGAAACTATGCACATGAATTAATGATAAAGCATTTTGTAGGTAGGTAGGTGGTATGAAAGCATCGTAGAATTTATTTGCTTTTTTTGATAAAAGGTACTTAAATACATACTAACCTATTTTTAATATAGGTACTAAGAGTATAGTTTCTACGTCTCAATCTATCGCATTCCGACACATTTCGGTACATGCGGGCTAACGCATTCGTACATCGTCTTTCGATTTTATAGTGCAATAAAATATATCCCAATGTTTGTGTAATATCTATAATTTATAGCGTAAACACTGCGCGGCGGTTCGGTTCGCGTAAGTGGCCAGCAAATGTAGTATAGGCGAAGAGTTGGTGACTGCAAGTCTTGAGTCATTACTACCAAATATTTTTTTGACGAAGTTTTGTATAATGGTGATCATTCCAATACTTGTGTCATTAGATCAAAATGTTTTTGACGTGACAACGTCTTATAATTCGATAGAGCCGGCTGCACGCACGAAAAAACATGACGTCATGCGTCGTTACCTCGCTTTGAGGCGTTCCATGTAAGGCTTGAAGTGCAAGCGAGAGCGCGGAACGAGCGACAAAGAAGCACAATCGGCCTTTGCGTTCGGCAGCGTTCGACATCGACTATTTAATATAATTATTAAATATATTAAATTTAAATTAAAAATTAATATATTTATTATAAATTTAAAATATAAATTTATAAAATCAAAATCAATTATTTATTAATTTAAATTAATATTTATAAAAATATACTTAAATTAAAAATTTTAATAACCAATTAAATGCTACCATTCCATCAGTATTTTCTTAAGACATTGTCACGTTCAACTATCGTCAGTAAACCGACTTTACAGACAACCAATTTTTTGTATCAAAGCTTTGTAGAAACCTATAGGTGTAGAGCTGATCATTGCAACACATTGGATAAAGATGTTTTTTTTACAAAGCTTACTAAAGAAGTACGCAGAATGTCTTCTATGTACACAAAAGTACTAGAAACGTCTTTAGTCTTCAACGTTTCAATAATTAGTAATTAATTATTGTCTATGATTACTATTGGCCACGATGTGATATCTTCTTTGTGTCTCTTTGTTGCATTCATGCCGTAATTATAAAACAGTATTGCGTTATGTGCGATTTAAAAGTAAAAAACAAAGAACCGGTAGCATAATCACATCATGAAATAAACAAGATTTATACGTACATTAATCTTTAGATTCATTTTCCTTTTTTAACTCTATTACATATATAAATAGTATTACTTTCATCGGAGACGCTTTTAATATACCTAACCTAGATTGTAACGGAAACGAATAAAATATATTTATTCAACTAGGCAATTTTAAAGTTTAAAATGAAAAAAATGTATGTGATTATGCTCTGTTCGTTGTAGCAGACGTCTTTTTTATCACAAAAGCAACTAGCACAGTTGTATAAAATGAAATTTTTTTTACAAAACAAGATTAAAACTTTTAAAAATTAAATTTTATTATAGGTAATCACACATTAACATGAATCAAACGAGCTCAAGCTCGATGGATTTGTGGCGTTTCATTGCGGAGTTCCTATGGCCATCTTCCGGCTTCAGAATCACACGGCCGACAGGCGGCAAATTTCAGCCCAATCGGAAACCTATCCGGACTGAAATTTGCTTTAACTTAAATTTTTTAACTTGCAAGATTTGATTAAAGACACTGGTACAGTTGAACTAAATAGAAGCTTGTATTTTAGAATACTATAATTGTTAGTTTGATTCGATCACGGGGTTCGAATCCTGGGTTGAGTTTTTGACGACCTCCATGGTGCAGTGGGATGCGCGGTGGATTTATAAGACGGAGGTCCTGGGTTCGATTCCCGGCGGGGCAGATTGAGATTTTTCTTAATTTGTCTTGGTCTGGCTGGTGGGAGGCTTTCGCCGCGGCTAGTTACCACCCTACCGACAAAGACGTACCACCAAGCGATTCAGCGTTCTGGTACGATGTCGTGTAGAAACCGAAAGGGGTGTGGATTTTCGTCCTACTCCTAACAAGTTGACCCGCTTCCATCTTAGACTGCATCATCACTTAACATCAGTGTGATAGCAGCCCAGGGTCAACTTGCTGTCGATAAAAAAAAAGTCACGAAATAATTCTGAGTTTTTCATTATTCTATGAAATTTTCAGTACTTTCCAAGTCCGGAATCAGATATTCGGTGGTGTTACACTCCCGTGCCTCGAAGAGCACGTTAAGCTTTCTGATGATGATGATGATGATGATGATGAATATAGAATATGATACATTTTTGGCACACTTGGCATTGGGTACTTACAGCGGGAGTAAGTGTCTAGTCTGCGTGTGTGGTAAAATCAACAGGCAGACACTAACAAGCTTTGATTTGCGTGTATCATCAAATGTTACGACTGCGGAGGTGACGACAGGATTGACTGAACACACAGGTAGGTATATTTTCGGTCCAAACCATTCTACATAATACATACACCCTATCTATTTAGTTGTGAGAGGCAGAATCAGAACTAGCGGAGTTAATGGACTTCGTTCCATCTATCAACAATTTTCATACAAGACGTTTTATAAATCGATGAAAGCCAGATGCATGCACGAAAAAATATGATTTATTGTCACTTCCCGCTATGTAAGCGAGAGTGCGGAACAAGCGATAGGGCGTGTGACCTTGAATATTTTCTTATGACGTTGTCACGTAAAACGACCCATTTTTTAGACTTAAACTAAGCCTGAAAAAATATATTTAAATTAGCAAAATCTTTCTCAAGTTGTAACGTGAAAAAAAAATTAAAAATAATTAGGATAGGGTGATGTTGTTAAAAAAAACTGATGTTTTTAATCAAATTCATTAAGGTCAGTTCATTACTGTAGCAGTACGTCCCGGGTAAACGTGAGAGGAAATTTTTATCTGTTCTGTCTGTTTGTAATTACATATTAACAGCTTTTGACTAATTGCATATGAAAGTAGGTAGGAAAGTAAATATTTTCATCAATACCTCAGTCGAAAGTTTTATCGCCTAATATTTGAAACTACCATTCAGTTTGTAAAAAAATATTTTTGTATTTAATAGCCGTACTCGTGATTTCGCATAGGCTAATTTGTATCCTGAAATTCCCACGGGAAAGATTACGCGGATTTAACCGTGGGATAAACTAAGAATACTAACTAGATAAACTAAGAATCATAATAGCTGCAATTAAAGGTCGTTTCATAAATACATTTCCATTAATTACAACCATCAAAACGAGTCACGAGATACTATGTAACAACTATTATTTTGAATATTTCAATCTTAAATAATAAAACTGAACTTTAGGTACACTGCAGTTCCGGTAGCTATTCGTAAATACCTACTAGTCCATTTGATATAGCAACGAAAATGATTCATAAATATCTACAGGCATCTGGTGTAGGGATAAACGTAAACAGAGAACAATGTAATGATTTCCCCAAGTCGACCGTATTCGGGTGGTAAAGTTAATAAATAGATAGGTAAGGAAGGTACGCAGAAATAGTGCTTTCTAACGGTACAAGGAAAAGCACTCTAAAATAACAAATACTCTCTTGACGATATTTCTTTGCCTAAATAATGTTTAACGGTAGAAAAGGGTGCAAATGGGCAAGTGGGATTCACATCTCGTTTTTAAGAAATTTGAAAATAATTTTGTTTCTGTGAGAGAGTTTTACACTCTTGTTTCCTCTTTATTTTTCTTGATTCCAAATCTCTATCACTTCACTATTTATTATAGTTTCCGCCTATATAGTTTGAAAGTTCCCCACCGGGTCTGTCTGTCTGTCTGTTCGCGATAACCTTGAAGACTATGGAACACTACCAGGCGGTTATCACCCGTAGATAGAGTGACCCGAGGAAAGGTTTAGTACATTGTTATTGTTTATTGTAAAAAACCGCCTGGGAGCTTTCACTGAAAACGCGGCCTAATCCCTTAGAGATATTACAAAACAATGTATGGAAGGATAGCATTTATGTATCTTTTTAAGATAGCTTGCTATACTCAATCTTCCACTAAAAAATAGGTACGCGTTTATTTGGTGGTGTTGGAAAGGTGCATGACACTATACCTATGGCTCGCGGGCGGGGTCGCAGACGTTAGCTAGAGTTAGTTCTATATAATAATATTTGTTTCAGGAAAATGTGATAAAAAAACAAAAAATATTTTAAAAGAAACCATAACAAAAAGGTAAAATATCTTATCTTCTGGAAGAATCTTTAACCTAAAATCAGGGTCTTTGGCATAGAGCCAATCATACAAAAGTCCCGGCTTATACCCGTAAATTGGGTAAGTTAGGGGTATAAGGCTTAACAGTCTCAATACCTACCTACCTACTATAGAATTGTATACTACTACTATACAAAGATTAAGAAAGCAAAAGATCGTATATTTCCTTACCACACTTGTACTCCTTATCGTTTGTGTAATTTATTCAGTCAATTTGCATGAATGAGGTGGCGTAAAAAGCCATTGCAATACGACAAAAAAGCGCATGCAATCACGCATAAAAATACTAGCTAGACGTTTTATAAATGCATATGATTACAGACCATAAAACGTTGCTAGAAAATCATAAACACTAGAAATTACGACTCCGACTTCTAAGATGTTAATAAGGATTTTAAATCCTTGGCGTGTTTAGTTTCAATTAGTATGTAGTTATTAGACTATAGACAAATATAATACTCGTTGTTTGTGTAATAAGTTTTTTTTTCTAATCTTTTATTTAGACACTTCTCTTTAGTGGTACCACAATGTTCGCGGAGGTATTGGGTAAGTACAGACACTTTGCTTGAATAAAGCACAAAAACTACAACTATTAAGGGAATATCTCTCTTAGGCGTCTCTTGAGAGACTTGGATTTTAGCTTATTGAGAGATGGGCACCAATGCGGTTTGTGTGATGAGTCTTGACACTCCCGTAACCTTATTTGGCGATCACTTCCGGTGTCTAAGAAGCTCGCTTTACAACTGTCGCTTTACAAGAGTAAGTATATCATTTTGTAAGTAACTATTACCTACTATTTCAGCAGTACAGTTTTGACGATCTCCGTGGCGCAGTGGTATGCGCGGTGGATTTATAAGATGGAGATCCTGGGTTCGATTCCCGGCGGGGCAGATTGAGATTTTTCTTAATTTGTCTTGGTCTGGCTGGTGGGAGGCTTTCGCCGTGGCTAGTTACCACCCTACCGACAAAGACGTACCGCTAAGCGATTTAGCGTTCCGGTACGATGTCGTATAGAAACCGAAAGGGGTATGGATTTCATCCTACTCCTTACAAATTAGCCCGCTTCCATCTTAGATTGCATCGTCACTTAACATCAGGTGTGATAGCAGTCAAGGGCTAACTTGTAGTCAATAAAAAAAAAGTACACTACTATATTTGGTTGTTGTATCATTTGTATCACTTTAGTTAGTTCAGTTAACTTACATTTTAGAATCCAATGTCGGATCAAGTAAAAGCTTTTAGTACAATTATTAAAAGCCAGCTAAAGCATATAACGTTTATTAATGAAATAACATAGTACATCTATACCATTTATTTATACCCATCCTGTTCATCAATCTTCTTTATTTATTATACAAACATGACAAAATATTAAGAGAATATACAATTATATGATACCAATTCTAATACTTATGACCACTTCACTGGTTATCTTTGTTTTTGTAGATTATGATCACTTGCTGTCTCACTGTTTAACTATTAGATATATGTTTACAATCACTTTTATGAAGTCGGTTAAGTGGGAGATAATGGTGCAATGCAGCATTTTCTGCAGTTCTGCCAACCAATCGCCTAGTAGGGCGACATCAGTTCAATGTAGCCAACTGTGCGCCCACAGATAACGCACATTTTCCATAGAGGATTTCACAGACGATAACACAGCAATTTTCAATAGCAGCCTCAGGGAAGAAATATAAATTTTAGAAGCAGATAAGAGTTTTTGAAGATTTAATCCTGATGCTTTCATTTCATAGACGAATTACAGTGCGTGTAATTGGTTTATGAAAAATGTTCGCAAGCAATAATTGGATGGGAGTGGTGAATCATCACTACAGACTCTTTTGGATAGAGGAGATCTTTACCCAGAACCTATACATAGAAGCTTAGAATATATTGATGAACGCAACGCGTCTAAATGTCAGAAGAATGTATTGTAAGTTTAAATTGTTACGTAAATTTATTTTTGTACGAATTTAAATTTAGATGGAGGAAATAAATCTGTGTAAGAAGCTTGTGATCGGCAGGTGTAAAAACATCAAAGATATTTAGTGTTTTATTTAGTACAAACATTCAACACGAACTGTTTACGTTACTGAAACAAAGATAGAGGTGTGGCGCAAGTGACTACTATACGAATACTAAGCAGGGTTATTGATTTATTTGTTCAGTACATAAAAACTTCTTTAAAATATTTATATTTTCAGTTTTATATTGAAGTTTCAAAATCTTATCATAACCCATATCCATGCCATTATTACTTATAGGTACCTATGTAATTTGAAGGGCACCATAGACAATGATCTATTAACCGCTATAATAGAGTAAGAGTGATAGGTAGTGTAGATTTAGGAGCTTTAATCTCTGTATCATTCTTGGAATTCTTATCATGAAAATGTTTTGTTGGGATGTTTCTTTATTCAATTGGCATTTATCTAAATTTATCATTTCTATTAATTCAATGATTTTTATAAATCTATTGTATCACTTCGTTTAATTGGACCTTTGGGACTATGCAGAAGTGTATTTCACGTAAATTATACCTCGGAAGTTTATTTTAAATTTGCAAATTTTCGATGTGGGAGCTATTTATTTTTATCTCAAGTAATGATAGTACGTGGGTGTTGTTTAATGTGCAATAAAATACCTTTTTCGATCTATCACAGCAAACATAATAAAACTCTTGAAGATATATGGCAAACTCTGTAAAGTTACCTCTGCTGTTTAAAAAGGTGCATTGCGCATTTTGAAATTCACATTTTATTCCGAGATTTTTATTCGAGTCGATGAAATTGCAGAGAAATCATATCTTTATACGAATAGGTAACTCAGTCCATATCTTTGTTTTTAGAAGTATCAGATTATTTTTCGTTGTGAGTATGAAATATGTGTAACTATGAAGTGATAGATGTAGAAAGCTTTAAGCTTACGACGCCCGTACTGAAAATGATCCTAAATTTAGCCGTAATCACAGATTCTAACTCAGCGAGACTTGTTATTTATAAATCTATCGTTGTAATGATAGATTTCTGTGTATTCTGATGATATGTTAAGTTTGGTTGATAAACTGCTGTGGTTATTCAAAACTTTACCAGATAGCGTTAGTTAGCGGTATCATAGAAGAAAAAAAAACCCAGCCAAGTGCGAGTCGGACTCGCGCACCGAGGGTTCCGTAAATTTTAAGGTTTTCGAAATTATTCCTAAACATTGCTTCATGCGATGTTTCAAGATTCTAGGACTAGCTGCGAGTAGTAGCGTTAAATATGCGGCTTATGCTGTATCTTTAAAGGTATTATAGACCCAAGTATTTGATATAAATTTCAATTTAATATCTTAACGGGTTTGTGAAAAAATGGGGTAAGCTTAAAATTATTAAAAGCATTATTATTATACGATGCAACTAAAAATTTACAGTTTTCGTAATTTTTCCATTATCTATACTATATAACGTTACTTCGTACCAAATTTCAAGATCGTTACGGGAACTACCCGTTAGGTTTTAATTTACTTGACCGTGTCGAAAATTGGGGAAATTTTTTGGCATAAACGGCTTTAAGTAGAAACCTTGGCTGGCTCCGACTGCATAGATATACTTAAGTAAATTAAAGTAACTAAATGACACAGTTATTTTTTACTTGTTAGTGCGTTTTGAGTCGGTTCTATTTTTTGTGAAAAATTTTTGTTTATTATATTCAATGTGTATATGTTTATATGGAATCCACCATAAAACGCTTACTTTTGATCTGTTAGATATTTTTTACGTAACTCTTGCACATTTTACCTTAGATAGTAAGTGAACAAACTGCTTCCAGTTAATAGCTCTCTCACCCATTCATCGTAACTACTGTATTAACAGAGCAATTCAATTAAGGCTAGCAGCGCTATCCTAAGAATACAGTGTTTATTTAGTTTTACGACTTGTCCGAGTGTAATCTTTATGTTTTGCATAACCTTTTAAAATTGTTTCTATTTTTCAATATAAAATCTGTCCTATACATAGGTATAGGACTCAATTCGACACGTAAGTATATTTTTTTTGATTATTTTGTATGACCACGCATAACTTTTTACAGAGTAGTCCGATTTTGATGATTCTTTTTTATTAGAAAGGGCACATTTGCAAGATGGTATCATCGTCATCATGGTAGGATCTGATGATGATATCCTGGGAAAATCGAAGGAACTCTTCATTTTGTGTCGCCAGCTTTTTCGCTACAAGTGCCGTATAATGTACTATAATAGTACAGTATGTGTAGGTTATGTGTCGATAAATCACTAAAAACTCTAGGAGTGGGTGCCAGCCAAGATTTCTACTTTAAGGACGTTACCTAGAACCCACAAACTACTTTACTAAGTTAAATAAATGTTCCTTAAACTTGCTGGCACCGACTTCATAGATATGCTTAAGTAAATTAAAGCAACTGAATGACACAGTTATTATTTACTTTTTGGTGCTTTTAGAGTCGGTTCTATTTTATGTTAAAATTTTTATAATAATAATTATTATTTTGAAACGACCATGATAACAGATCATTAAACCGTTTTATAGAGCAACAAATTTTGTAACTCTTACATTAGTAACTAGCAGGGGGGGGAATACGCCCCCCTTCATTATCATCATCATCATCATTATCAGTCATAGACAAAAAATTGTAATTTTATTTTTATCTTAGTAGATATATGAAGGCTGCCTAGTAAAGGTACAAATTTATTTAGTTTTACGCGAAAAATTTTATAGACAGTAAATAGTGTGATGTATCAGGTGTAAACTATGTAGGTATATAGATAGCTACAATTTCATAAACTCATTTTCGTGAACTTTGCATAACATTTTTTGCACACATGAGATTGATGGGGACACAATTTCGTTACAATAGTGTCCCTAAAGTTCAAGGAAATTTACAGCTTCTTGGGAATTTGTCGCAGGCCGAATATATATTTTGACTGGAGTATATTATGTGCGTAATATAGACAATTTTATTTAACCTCTTTGTAAATAACAACAATCATTGTGTTTGGTAAATAAATTAGAATGAAATTAACATTGTATTGTAGGTACATTATGAAATTATAAGGATAAACAAATGCCTGGTCGGCTACCCATTAACAGCATCTCCGGTGTTGCATTAGTGATCATAGAAAACGTTCAGATGACGGATAGCCTTTTGCTAGTACTTAAAAACAAAACATTTTAACAATATTGAGGACCAAATTTTAAATCATGGATAGGTAGGTACTTTTTATTACCTACATAAAGCGCTCAAGTAATCTTTTCATGCGCAGACATTATGTAAAAGGCTGTTTATATGATTTAGATATCTGCTCCAGTTTACACTGTAAAAGACCCAAAGAGGCTTATATATTTTCCAATGCAGTATGATTTAAAATTCTACATTTTATAAAATGCTTATTTTCTATTCGATTAAACATTATTATAATACAAAATGGTGACAATGTATATTCGGTCTAAGTAGTATTTTAATAACACGATTACATTAGATTAAGTTAAATACACGTTATGTTTGAAAACTATGGTAAATAAACTGTTTTGTCTCAATCATTTCGATCGTAATTAGTTTAAAAATCCCGAATACAGTATTAAGTAATTGAATAATTGGAAGCAATTAAGACATTATTAGGCAAAGATAAAAAGAGGTTTCGGAAAGTATGCCTCTTCAATTGAACAATTAACTTGTAGAGGAAGGTTAGAAGGAATCAATAATGGCGGTAAATAATTTAGAAACGGTATTATTCGCGCAAGCTATAAAGAGAGTGCAAATAAACTTGAAAATTTTAGACTTACAACTCGATGAGGGCAGCAGGAGGAAAAGTATTTGGAGAATTATTCGATTTAAATGGCATTTTTGGTTCAATGTGCTACTATTAAACATAGTTACAGTTGGAGAAACTGTTTGGATAGTAAAAGGAGTATCAACGGGCATATCTTTCATCGAGTTATGTTACCAAGCGCCTTGTCTAACTCTGTGCATTGTATGTAACATTCTATGCGCATATTTTGTTAAACATACACACAAAATCCTGGATCTAGTTACATCCATACGCGCCCTTCAATCTATGTCGACAGTTCTAGAAGAATCCGATGTTATACTTTTGAAGAGTCAAGTCAAAATGTTTTACATGATTGTGAATATCCTAACAGTCACAAAATGTCTAGCTATATCATCGTTTGGATTGATCCCGTTTGTGACTATGTGTTTATCTTACCATAGCACTGGCGAAGTGCAGCTTGTGTTGCCTTTCCTTGTAATATATCCTTTTGATTCAACTGTTATTAATTTCTGGCCTATTGCTTATGTTCACCAGATATGGGCAGGTGAGCAAACTAGTATCTACTTATTTAAAAGATGATAGAAAATGCAGAATAGACAATGCAGCGCTTTTACTTCTTAATTCCGTGATAGAAAATAATATTAATTACTTATTTTGCTTTACATGTACTCAATCGTTTGAGAAATACAGAACATTATCGTCACCTTGTAAAAAATGTTGATTAAGCTGTTACTTTCGTCTGCTTTTGTTTGAAAATAGGCAAAATTGGAAAAATTTCTAAAAGAGAGAGAGAACGCTGTGAAGAAAATGTATAAAATAATCCTTCTTATAATCATTGTCATCATCAGCCAGAGTCATCATGCATACACGTTGGGCATAGGCCTCTTTTAAGCAGTGCCAACCATCTATTATTGGCTTTTTACAATCCAGTGATCGTCGCTCCTTCTTATAATATAAGAAATATTTTTTATCAGTATATAATATATAAAATAATAATATTTTAGCTTTACTGGCATGCCTGATTCTATTGACACCAAGTTACCTCTGTTACGCGTGTTCTACATTTATAATTTTTCAATTTTATTTACTAAGAAATGATTTGAAGAAGATAATTCCGTATGAAAATAATTTAGACACGTATTTTTTAAACAAGGAAATGAAGATTAACTTTAAGAAGATTATACATCGTCACAGAAAATTGATAAAGTAAGTCCTTTTCATTTTGTGATATTTTTTATGATAGAAACTCTTGTATTAATAAACAGTCCATATCTCCTCTCTCCTATAACGGGTGCATCCTAGTAATAGATACCCCATACCGTAGTTCTATAGAACTGTTGGGATATTTTCCGTGCTGTCAAATTATGTCCCAATAGTTCTATATTAGTCTAGGGTCGATAATTTTTAAAACCAAAAAAAATCACAGTAGGATGAAACCCATTTCAAAAGGAAGAGAATGCCATAAAAATTAATGGAAAAATAAATTACGGGCGATCTGAGGTCGGGAAGGGGTAGAGGGTGAGGGTTTAGGGGTAAAAAACGGATTTTCTCGATTTCTGGCAAAACTAAAAGTCCTATGGGAAAGAATTATATGGCAAAGTTGTAGGTAATAAAAAGATCTAAAACTTTTGTTCTTACACTTTTTTCACATAACCTCAAAATTTATGTGAAAAATTCAAAAAACCTACTTTTTTGAAAAAAAAATATATGTTACTATGGTAAATCTTCTCAGAAAATGCAAAAATTCAAAAAATTTTTTTTAATTATTATAAAAAATTTTGAGCTATATATTAAAATTTACACTTTAATTACTCCAAAAACGTTAGATTAAATGTGACGATGATAAAAAAAAATTGCAAATAAAAATATACTACTATAATTAACAAACAAATAAGTTAATTAAATTAATATTTAATAAGACATCTACAATATTTGGAGAAAGTTGTCTAATTTTTTTTAAATTAGATGCCTATTTATAACTTTTTTGAGATAAATTATATATATATACCTGAGTAGATATACCAGAGTGACCTACGAAAAATTGTAGCCCATCAAAAGGTATTTCGTGGAGAAGTGGGGAAGGGGCTAGGCGGGTCTGGGTCTTACTACATACATACCGACTATTATATACTATATATTTCGTAGCAGCTGTTACAACCGCTAGCCTAACCAGTATTCGAAATACAGTACAGTATACAACATCGTTTATAAAAATACACGTGCACGCTGAGTTTCTTGAAGATAATTGTGACAAGTTTACTTAAAAAAACAATAAAACTTTTCGAATCTGCATAGAAAGGTAAATACTATCTCTATTTTTATCTGTATCAATCAACTCAAACATAAAAATCGTAATATTTTCTTTACAAGATAAAAAAATAATTATCTCCTTAATTTTCCACAAACAAATTTAGTTAATCCCAAAAAATATATTTCAAAATCTATAAAAAATATATACAATATATATCGTAAATATATTTCGAATAAAACAAACTTTTGGCCGATTTTCATATATATTTTATACTTTTTTATAGATTTATAATATATTGTTTATACATTTTGACATTGATTTTTTTAATATTTTTTTTTCATGGGAGTTTATTCACGATTAAATAGTGAAGACATTATTAATTCGATTTTGTTTTTTCAGATTATCAGTATGGATGAATCTGTTTGTATCATTTGCAATAAGGCAGATGATGATATGCATTTTCTGAGAAGATTTACCATAGTAACATATATTTTTTTTTTCACTATCGGAAAGTAGAGATTCCAACAAACAGAAACCATACCAACTTTTTGAAAAAAGCTGATATTTTGACGGGTGAATTTTCAATTGAAAATTAGAGTGTTTTTTCGATATTAATTCAAAATAAGGTGAATTAATAAATATTTTTAATCAAATAAATTACACCGTATTTGGGACATAAAAAGGTAGGTTTTCACTAAATTTCGGTAAAATAAAAATTTATTTGAAAAAGATAAAAATAAAAAACAAAAAAGTAGGTTTTTTGAATTTTTCACATAAATTTTGAGGTTATGTGAAAAAAGTGTAAGAACAAAAGTTTTAGATCTTTTTATTACCTACAACTTTGCCATATAATTCTTTCCCATAGGACTTTTAGTTTTGCCAGAAATCGAGAAAATCCGTTTTTTACCCCTAAACCCCCTAAACCCTCACCCTCTACCCCTTCCCGACCTCAGATCGCCCGTAATTTATTTTTCCATTAATTTTTATGGCATTCTCTTCCTTTTGAAATGGGTTTCATCCTACTGTGATTTTCTTTTACTTTTTATTATGTTTGAGGCTATCTGCACTGGGCTATATAGTACTGTAGTATAGTTTTTGCTCTTCACTTTACTAATACTATATAAATTATAAATTTAATAGTATTTGAATTGATATTTCATTTTGTTTCTAACAAAAAAATGTCCCTTGCGACAAAAGCTAAGTTGTTAAAACCAAGTAGTAGTTGTGTCTAAAAAAATATTCTCTTATTTTAGAAGTTACAGGGGGGGGACATTTCACCACTTTGGAAGTATCTTTCGCGCAAACTATTCAGTTTTAAAAAAAACTATATTTAAAACCTCAATACCATTTTAAAGACATTTTGTGCAATTTAAACAAAGCTGTATTCGATATAGTATGTTTATAGATACTCTCAAATTTAAGTGAACATTTATTATTGCAATCAAAAGAGATTGCATATTATACTTATAAAAACTATAGCTATTTTATATGTAACGTACAAACAGGATGTTGATATCGACATTCTTTTAATTTTGTCCCATTAGTTCTATATAGAACTAACAACACTACACACACACACTAAACACTAATATGGTGTATCAACAGTTCTATAGAACTAAATTAGGGCGTACTACTGGGATGCACCCCCTATAAGGAAGGAGGATAAAGAATGACTTTTAATTGAAACTTATATATCCTAATAGAATAAAAAACTAGCTACTTATTCCAATTTTCTAACTCATGAAATATTTTAGGTGCGTGGATAAAATGAAAGAAGTATACTCTGAATCAAATTTATTCAACGCCGTAATAAGTTCAATTCTAATATGTTTCACCGGTTTTAACGCAATGGTAAGCAGATTTTTACTATATTAGGAGCTTGCTTCATGATTTAATATTTTATAAGGGTTATTTTTTGAAAACATTAGACATAAAAACGTAAAACAATTAGTTACTGAAATGAAGTTAAGAAAACGGCCTCAATTTTTCTTTAGTGTTATTTAATTATCATTGCTTACAATAGCGTAATTTGGATAAGATGGCGCGTACAGTTTAGTCAAGGGTATGGGTTGAATAAATTGTGGATCTTCTAACTTACATATTCAGATGAGCGCACAATCCAGCACTACTTGCCCTAAAATTGGCTTACAAAAATGAAATGAAATTTTAGTGTTATCCTAAATAGGTATCTATCGTAATTAAAGGACATGGCCGGAATTAGTATGGAGCTGTACCCTGAAAAAAAAATTCGTTTGCAGTGACATATAGTACCTTATTTTAAAGCTTACGAGTTTTAGGATACCGCTTTTTAAGTTTTGTGATCAAAGAACTTTCGAGATCCTTCAATAACATGTTACAAAATAGTAATGACTTTATTGTCGTTTACCAAAGTTTTATATAGTTAGTAGCAAATAATACCTCACTGGTCCAATAGTTAGACTATATGGGTTAAGATCATTGGTATATAATAATAATATAAGGAGATTGAGTTGGTACTAAACATTTATTCTAGTTTATCAAAGCGAATTAATTCATCCCGGTCATTATTGTTAAGTAACATATGACTGTTCCATATAAAAAAAAATCATTTCAAAAACATTTCGAATCTGTCAAAATACGATCGGATACTTGTACACTCCTTTGCATGTCGCGTGGTTGTGCGCAGCCGCATTAACAAACAAAACATATTTAAACAATAAAAACAAGCGTAAATCTTTATTGTATTATTATATGTTTATAATATTTACTTTAGTTTACAGTGTTTTGTTAGTCGTATTTTTTATATTTAATTACAAACTGAAGTCCTAAATACAGATAGAATTTTTTTAACATATTAATAAATATTGCAAATTCTATTCAATTTGGGGGCAGAATCCGGCCATGTGATTTAGTTATTTACATAATCACGGTAAAGGTATCTAATTAAAAAGTAAAATTGAATAAAATTTAATATACTTAACGATATTATATATAACTATTGCTTTTTCAGACTATCGACGATTTAGCTCTAGCGGTGCCTTTCTTGCCGTTTCTGTTAATGGACTTGTTGCAGATATTTTTCATTTGTTACTACGGCGATATGATAATGAGATATGCAAGTATTTTTTTCGTCATTTCCTATTTTTTATTTATTTTATTTATTTATTTAGCAACCACCGAGTTAGTCGTAAATACTGTGTTAAGAATAGTTACGACTTTAGTTTACTGGACGGGGATCGAACCAATAATCTCTCGTTTAATTCTGGCCATTTAATTGTGAAGATATGTAGATGTAGATTAGGGTAGGCATAAAATTATACTATGTATAGGTATTGTTTTTTTTACATTAAGTAATACAATTTTCAGAGTACCAGTATCAGTTACGCAGTGTACGAATGCCAGTGGTACAGAGCGGAACCAGCAATTGTTAAGGATTTTCTTTTCCTATCGTTGAGGTTTAAACTTTTCTATTTATCTCATATTTTCCTATATTATGAAGTTAAGCGTAAAATAGCAGCGCCAGCAAACGCTGCTTTTTTGTTTTGTGCGTAAAAATATGTTGATTTCTGATGAAACAAGACTTAAAAAACTACTGAATACCGATTAAAAACTATTACACATGTTATATAATATTTCCTTTTTGCAGAGCTCAAAAACCGTGCCATCTAACAGCGCTGCGATTTACTGATATTAGTCTGAAAACTTTTACCAGAGTAAGTCCCGAAGTTTTATGGAACAAAGGATTATTTTGTTCATTGCTGATATGGAAATACAAGTAAAAATATATATTTTCTTATTTTCAGATATTAAGCACTTCCTGGTCATATTTTGCCCTACTGAAGTCCATGTATAGAAACTGAGTGAATTTTTTTGCTTAAATATAGAATAGGAATACTACTGGGCTTACTGTAATTCCGCAAACCAATATTGTTCAAAGTGTGAATAGTTTAGATAACTATAAACAATATCGTTTCATCATCATCATCATTATCAGCCTATTAATGGCCCACTACAGAGCCAGGCCTCCCTCCTTATAGGATAGGGGATATGGAGCGTACACCCACCACGTTGCTCCAATGCGGGTTGGCGGGCTTAGGGTGATAATGTTTCATTTATTAACGATCACCAACAGATGTTGATGACAGTGACCGGGATCGACGGCTTAATGTTCTCTTCGAGACACGGGGGTGTAACACCACCAACTTCCCGACTCCGGGCTTGGAATGTATTGAGAATATCATAGAAGAATGAAAAACTCTGAATTATTCCGTGACCCGACCCAGGAATCGAACCCAGGACCTCGTGATCGAAGCCAGATCGGCTAACCACTAGACCAACGAGGCTGTCAATATCGTTTAATATTACTAAAACATAATATAATGTCTATTAAAATCAAAGCTCATGGACATGATTCATTCTTAAAATCATCTACGAAACACTTATTAAGATCATAAAGAAGTTATACCGTAAATATTTTGATGATCATTGTGAGAGTTAGTGATTAGCATAATTTATAGCGCACTCCAGCGGTGCTAAGCGAAGGCAAATATAAACTGTTTAAAAATTATCTCGCGCCTAACGTGCTCATGAGAGTAAGGAAGAGTATGGTCTAATTTAGATGCCAGTCATTAACGCTGGCTTGATGGATGTGTTTGTTTAATAACGTTTTGTTATAATTAATTGAGAAATAAATACTGCTGATAATATTAATCATGTGTTTATATGTCTCCACTAGAGGACGCCCGCGGTTTCACCCGCGTAGTTCTCGTTCCCGTGGGAATTTCGGTATAAAATGTAGCCTATGTGTTATTCTGATGTATAAGCTATATTGTGGTAAAGTTTCATTCAAATCCATTCAGTAGTTTTTACGTGAAAGAGTAACAAACATCCATACATCCATACATCCATACAAACTTTCGCCTTTATAATAGTAATAGGATTTAAGTGTCTTTATTTTAATCTATTCGTATTGTTTTATAATTCGGAATGGCATTTAATACAGAGCTACGGTCTAAATTAATTTTTTAATAACAATTAATGTTTTATTATTTATATCATAAATTGCTTATGATGTTTATTTATGTTTTATTATCAACTTGGTCTGTCAATTATAACAAGTAAAAAATTTATGTTCTGCCTTCTGATCTGGTGGTAGAGTCTCTTACGTACTGATAGACTTGACGTTTCAAAAACGCTTTCAAATACTATATATACTTACTTGAAATAAATGACTTTTTTTACAATTTATATTTTCATGATGGTTGGTTGTAATTATACTACGAGATTTAGCGAGATTGTTTCGTTGTGATACTATCAATTTAATATTAGTTTACATCAAAGGCAGAGGGTGTGTTATCTGTAATTAGAAGGGCGTGTCTAAATTGCCGTAACAATATATCATGCGCACGTGAATCACTATGCTGTAATTGGAAACCTTAAGAGCATTTTCGCATGAGGCTGATTTACATTGCATATAAATTGCTCTGTTTTTGTCGCCTCCACGCTTACGGAGCTACGTGTTTACTTTATTTAGCATATTTTATTCAAGCGTTCAACATAATTAATTATACCATTTACGCCTTTCATCATAGGTCAAAATGAAGTTAGTTAGTTACACGAGAGGATTTGTTATTGTTCACCTAGGACCTTATCGCATGTATGAGGAATGCTTCAAAGTCTTATTGTCTGTTTGTCTGTCAGTCTTTCCGCGCTATTTATTAGTTCCCTTATACTCCCAAACGGCTTGGCCGATATGATGACAAATCCATATTGAAAAAAGCCTAAGGTGTCTTCTTAGCTATTTCCGGTTGACCTAAGTTGACGGTTTATTACGGTAGAGTGCATTCGTTGCCGTAGCTCAATTTATCAGGTGGCGTATAGGAATACCGTGGGGTTTTGTCGGTAAGAGACCGACATAATCCTCTCGTTTCCCTTCCTTAGCGAGAAGGTATCCAAGAGAATTTCCCCACGAAAAAAAAGAAGGTTGATGAAATAAAAATGTTTCTTTCAAATTTTCAGACCGAAAGAAGAAAAACCAAGTAAAGTATAACATTGGGTTAAATATCGGGCGTAGCAAAAATGTGTGTGTGAACGGTTGGAAACCATTCTCTGACCCCGAGCGTTTTCGTTCAAAATATTTTAATTATGTATATGGGACTTGACTTGACTTGATCCCTGTTTGCAAACTTATTCAACTTTTCTTCAGAACATCTTAAGCTGAAGAAGCAGTGATTTTATTTTACGCTATATATATCCCATACTTTTCCTTTGTATTAGGTACTTTAAGAGATAATTTAACAGCATTGACGTTCCTTTAGGTTACAAATAAACACACTCGCTCGTCCTTTTACTTACTACTAGGTACGTCCAAAGACAAATAGTTTTCCCAAAATAGAATGATACCATTGAGCTGTCTAAGGATTACTTATTGATATAATGATTGATACTCAAGCAGTAAAAAATATCTCTCGTATTTAAATAAATCATGGTTAATCCTAAATCGTTTGAGTTGCTCACGTCTGTCTATCATAACAAATTTGTAAGGAGGGCAATTTAACTAAGAGCGTCTGCTCTTATCTTGACGTAATAAGGTCACTGTTATTTAAGAATATGTTTAACATACTGGCTTTATTTGTACTCTATATGCTAATATTTATCCTCAGCCACTAACAATTGGTGACGGAAGTGAAGATTTGGAAGATGACATTGTCATGGAGGACTTCGATAGTAAGGATGCCGAGATCAGGGGCCGTAGTGTAGTGGAATTCAGCAGGCAATCTGCGGAGAATGGAGAGCTAATCCTTGGCTACCCCCACGAGGCCATTCATAAACTTTAAGGAACTTTGTACGTGGATCAACTATTGCAGCAAGTGGCAACTATCAGTTATCTGTTATATCAAAGAACGTAATACGTATAGTAACTATAAAACCGCCGATTCGTCTATTGGGCTGTAAAAACTAATAAATGTTAAAGAAGACTTAAAAGTTGATAGTTATCTCAAAGCAGTTCTTTATTATTAGCACTTTATAGCTTCTTGTGTCTAGTGATGTAAGCCAAACGGTCATATTGTAACATAATTATGAAGTTCAAAAGATATAGTAAAGTGGCCAATATATACTGACAGCGCTTTCACTTTGGCCGCTGAAGCCGAGAAACTTTTCCACAGGTCCGGGACTACTTTGCGATGACGTCCCTGACTCGCTCCTGAGAAGGTCAATGACCACTCATTGACCTTCTCAGGATAATTACCATCCAACCAGATGTGTCTCCAAGTTACTTGACCTTCCGGTAAGTACGAAGCCATTTACAGAAGAAACAATGAGAGTTATCCTCCTCCTCCTTTCCTCCTCCGACTTTCCGTTTTCGTAACTTTTTTCTATGTATTTACATTAAAAATATATCTTTTCTTCGTAAGTAATAACAGATCTGTTAAGAAAAAAGAAAATATTTTCAAGGAAGCTTGTTGTACAATAAATAAGTGTACATTTACATTTCCAAAGAGCCATTTATTTTAATTTAATACGGAGTGCGCTCATTTTGGGTCGACCATTAACCTCGGTCGCTTGATCCCTTAATCAAATCCTATTTTCCCGTAAATGAAGCGGTGAATTGAATGATATTGTACCTTTCTGAATAAATGGCTTAAAAAACGGGTACTTATTCAGAAGAATGAGAGGACACTGAACCTTTATTTAAATAAAAGCACAATGTTCTTTTCTTATACTGGCTTTTGCACGTGGCTTTGCTTACGCAGTTTTTATCTATCTCTCGGAAACAGTATGTCCTATATTAGGGCGAACTAGTGCAAATGAACGCAACAAAATTGATTCTGTAGTAAAAGAATACCGGAAAATTGTTTAATTTTTAATTTTTAATATTAGTATGAATTATTATGACTCGGTATTTCTTCATAAAACATTTTTCATTATCAAGTATTGAATTGAATAGACCTAGCTACTTCAAATTTCTATCTAACTAGGTGTCTTTGCCCCCACCTCATGTAAAATAGAAACAACTTAAAATGAAAAAGACACGAAAGATACTGGCAAATAAATTTCATTTTGATGACAATAGTAGGTAATAATATAAGCAGTTAATTAGTCAGTACCGACGGTGCGGCAGTCTTCGCCGTGTGCCAAATATTTAGGATTCCCGAAAGTGTACTCACAGACGGCAGTCACAGACAATAATAAAATAAACATTTCCAATGACCATTCATTGTACGAAGCAGTAAATTTGATGATTTACAGCGCACTCAAGATATCTTGAATGCTGTCGATTGTTGACTGCTAGGATATGATCAGCTTTTGACTTTAATATACTCCGAGAGGTCACAGACCTTTCTAATAGTAGCCATAGAATAAATAATACAAGTCTCGTACGTTTCTGTAATAAAGTTGAACTGAAATAATAAATATTAATTTATCAAAATCTTTAAGGTAAACACACAGCGGTCCGCAGAGACGGTAGTAGGACGCTGGCGCTCTAGTTAATAAAAATCATCGGAAACTCTCGCCAACGTCGCGTCACAGACACCTTCCGTCCGATGTGTGGAAACATTTTTAAGAAAATAAAAATCTAAACACATAAGTCTGCACTGCTGAATCGGGAATTTTATGAAGCACGATTTCATGACGTAAAAGCTGTAAAGATAAGCTTGAATAGTTCTACGGTTATGGAGCTAGATAAACCCGAGAGCATGTTGAACTATTGTGAATTCGCACCCAGTTTTTACGATTAATTGCAAAGGAAATGAGATTTTTTTGTAGTATTATTTGTAATATTATATCTATAAGACACAGTAATTAAAAAACTTTCTAACAATGACCCCTTTCAAGTGAAAGATGAGCTGTGTGAACTAAAGGCTGGGACTACTTCAACTATTTTTTAAATAATAACAATGATTAAAATTACGTGCAGTTTTCACCACGCCCGCGACGAAGGGTGGTTGTATTTTTTAGCTTTTATTTGTGTTAGAGCACTATTTTAACATCATTAATAAAAACATCTTAGTACGCGTCTACATATGCTAATGTTACATACACTCGACTTACTTTGTTAGTTTAGCAAGCACTTTATATTATAAATAATGTTTTTATTGCTTATCTAAAAGTTTCCGTGGCCATTGGTCTATTCTCAGATTTTGTCGATGTACTGAAAATTCACAATGTGTGCAATGTATTCAGCGTAAGATTATTATTTTGTCTGACTTCCTTTTATTGGTCTTATTTATTTATAATATTTAAAATGCTTGTATAAAAATATATAAAAAAACATTATTAAAAATGTAAGTATATAAAAAAGGTACAAAAAATACAGTCCACCTGTCATCGAGGGCATATATGAAAATAACTTCTTCTAAGAATTTTCTGTTCATTCTTAGTCGATCCCGGTTATTATTTATTACCATTGAGTTCTGTGATCTTTACAAGAGTAAAAAATTAACATCCTATGCCCACCAACTCAAAGGAATGGGTCTGAACACCATGCATAAAGGGTAGACTGGGCCTGTAGTTGGTTGCTTAAAATAATACCCTGATAATATAATAATTATATTTCTTTCTTGCTGAAAGTTGTACCCAAAGATTTTCTCTACATTTTATAACAGCCGCTGCGTTCAATTAAGCGCTGTACGAGCGAATCTCGGAATTTATTACGGCTCCAAAACATAATGTATTTATTATTCACGTAAAATATGACCCGTGGACCCGTCATGAATATAATCTTGTTATGATTCGTTTTTCCCTCGAAACAAAGAATTTTTGTTTTCTGTTATTATGTTTATGCAATTAGTAGTTGGATTTATTAGAATGTTGTCGTTTGAATTATGTATGAATACAATGTTATAACATTACGCAAGTGATGCCTGAACATGTCCTATTGGATTGACGTCGATTTTTGGAAATTCATTTTTCATTTATTTTGCTATTATCGTGGAAATTTCGACGAATCCAAGCGACAAAGTCAGATTTCAGATTCAACAGAAAATCCTCAACCGGAAAACTGGAACATCATCAAGAGATGTTTATTCTACTATGGTTAATCGCAAAGACATAATAGTCAGTTTTTCGCAGAAAATAGCAAATTGAAAAATATATTAACTAGGTATTTTTTGTATTGCAATGTTAGATACAATCTTAAATTATTTTGCCTACTAGTTATGATATTTCTATTAATTGGGATGCTCTACAAAATACTACTGGATGTATTGACCTGAATATTTGTATTCATACAGGTGAAAGTGCTAATCGTATAATTTTAACAACCCTATTGTGGTCCGTTTACATGTATATTTAGTCTTGGCGATGAGACAAAGTATTCATATTTTAATTTTCATTCTTACAAATAAAATTATTTAGTAATTGTAAAAAAGTTTTATTTTTACCTCCTACAGATGTTTATATTTCACTCATTTATTTATTTACAATTATTTTTAAAATTTTTAACAATGCTTATAAAAAACACTATTAAAAATTTATAAAAAAATTCATCCCGCCTGCTGCGGGGCCCGGGGGTCCAAGAAACCGGTGGTCAGGGCTCCAGAGTGAGGAACCTTCTCACAATACGCGCCGTTTCAAGAATTTACTGCCTTCTGTATCCGACCCTTGATCCAACAATTAAGCGAAAGCTTTTTAAGATGTTCGTCAAAACTTTTCGCTATAAGATCGTTGACTGAAATGACTATAGGAACAATCATTGTTGAATCATCATTCCACATGACGGTAATCTCATGAGCAAGGTCCAAGTATTTTGATACTTTTTCAGTGTTTATTATTATTAAATACCCCAGAACTGATAATGACTGAAAATAATACATGTATCTTAATTAATATATTGTTCAAAATAATTATAAAATTTGTAGTGTTTCTAAGTATGACTTCTATTCATTTAAACAAAAAGTCACCGTCTTAAAACAATAAGCTCTACTAGCTAATCTTTATTAATTGGTCGTTTTTCAAATGGACCACCTTTGTAAATTTTGTCTTCACCGAGATTGATCGCGCTAACAAAGATATTTCTACGAGTCGGTCAATGTAAACGGCCTCTTACAATAGTTAAAGGAAGCACAGGTGGTACTCCTCTAAAAAGTGATAAAATAACTTTACCAACGATGACGATTTTCCGAAATGTTCTCAGTATACGACCCATATGGTGTGTGTGCCATATTCGTTCATTTATTTTAGTAGCAGTAATAATCCGAACTTTGATATAGGTTGGTAGGTCAAATTGATTAAATAGCAATAGGGAGATTGATCAAATAGCACCAAATATTTTTGTTATTACAAAAATTATGTGTGCTACTTGAACAATCTCTTTCCTCCTTGCTCCCATTGCAATCCAGTGAACTGCTCAGTGTGATTCTAATACTCATTTAGTCCAAAGAATAAGCCTTGAAATTTGGGAAAATAGTGCCAGCAACATTTTAAGTGCCAGCCTCTTGGACACCTCATTTGTTATAATTATATTTGCTTTTTATATTTGTCTTCTCTTGTAAATAGCTAACTAAATTATCTGGTTAATTTAAGGAGGAGAAAAACCAAAACGTATATAACAATTATTTATTATTTCTTACCTTTTCAATATACTTTCTTTCCCAAGTTCCAGCTTTCATTCTAATAAAAAGTCTTCGATCCATTACACTTGTATTAGAACAGATTATGTAATCAATTTATTAACGTTCGCGGCTGAACAATGAAATGACGACAGCAAGTTGGACGGTTAACATAAAATACTGAAGTAGCAAATCAATCCGACCGTTATTTATGGCTATTGAAGTCGGTCGCGGAAAACTTTGAGAAAATAAACTCCGGAAAAGCTTTTACGAGAACAAATGTATCTATTGACATTGCTCCAGTCATCTATAACGCCAACGCTGATGTAAAAACTATGCGTAGTCATGTTATATTATGTAACTATACCAGTAATAGTCTATAGATTCATTTCTAAGCTGTTAGTTGTTAGTCAATAAGGGCTTGGATCTATAAGTCCTGGGTTTGATTCGTTTAATCGGGACAAATATTGAGCTATTCTTTCTTCTATGAAATTCTCAATAGCTGCTATTGCTAGGGGGTGCTACATTCTCGTGCTTTACAAGAAAGACCCAGTTATTACCATTAGCACCTGATAGTAGATTTCAACAAGAGTAAACATTATGATATCCAACCCGCATTGGAGCAGTTCTTAGGTCCAATCTAATTTTGTAGGCCGATATACCGATAATAATGAAATTCTAGCTGCAATTACATTTGGGGATAGCTTTTAAAAATATACAAAACACGGTTATAAAATTGCTTTTAATTAAAAATTGTATTAGTAGTATTATTATGACAACGACAGCTCTGTTTAAATTAGTGCGTAGAATTATTTTTTCAAATATTTTCATTCAAAATAAAAATTCCGTATCGCGCAAATGTAAATTTGCATCTGTAATAAATATATCTTATACGAACGTAGTTTATTTTCTCGAAAGCTCTAATGAAATCGTAAATAAAGAAATCAAAATAAGGTTTTCAAATAAAACAACGAACAAATTACAGTAAATTAATATTAAACATAGGTAGGTCCTTACGATGAATCTTTCGTCTGTTCCTTTATCAACTACGCATTGGGTAAATACATTTAATAGTTAACGTTAACATTCGTTTTCTAACAAGTGATTTGCCTTTGCGTGGTTTAGTTTAGAAGAGAGGGAAGAATTATGACATATAGTTAGACACGATTTGATTCAAACAAGTAATTCTCTCAAAGCACGATTATATACCTATTGCTTTTTTAAGACCTTGGTATAAAAACGTGGGGTGGTACATACGTATATCGTGGCCTCCTATGTATAATGTGGATCTTGTCTTTGGTTGTCTTTAGTTTTGCAGTTTTACAAGGTGGACCGATTATAGTATGTTTTTTGTTTTTCCGGTAACATTATCGAGATAGTTTTTAACTATAATAATTTAAGAAGATACCTTGTGCTTTAGCATCTAATAGTAAGGAATACTCAAATCCTCTCAAATTCTTGATGAGAAAATTATAGGTTATAATAATTTGGGCTACATTTAGGCGTTTAGTAAGCAGACTACATAGATGTTTAACTTTTTCAGCTTTTATTTTATTTGGATTTTTTAAATTTTATTTCTTGTTTATTCTAAAAATTTATTCCCTTATCTTAATAGAAGCTGCCGTAGAAGGCACTGTAAGTGCGAGTACTTACATCGATCAGTTATATTGCCTCGTGGTCGTGTATACAACCCTTAATCTGATATATTTCGTATATAAATTGCCTGTTTATTTGCTAAAGTATTACTTTTACGTTTCATATAATACTGAACTAAGAAATGTTTTACCTCAGACTCAATTTATCTCATTAATATTACACTTTTTAATTTCTATTCACTTGACATATTTGTTCCTTTTGCCGTCGAGACCCTTGGACCATGGTCGCAGTGTCAAAAAATTCCGTAATATTTTACCGCGCCTAATTGCCTCTACCGGTGACAGAAGGGTTGGCTCATTTTTTACACAAAGGCTATAAGCCTGGGTGTAAGGGGGATGATAGTTCCAGTCGGCCTCCCCAAATGTCAACCTCACCTGCTCGCGGTGCACCCTGCAGATGGACCGACGAGGCTCTGGCGACCGATGAATGGCGGTATAACCATTCCAAATAGGCTGGACTACAAAATGAGGCCAGTGTCAGGCAGCAGTGACACTGGTTCGAATAGTCCAGCTCTGCGGTGACCAACCCGCCTGCCCAGCGTGGTCACTATAGGGCATTTCTTTTATGGGAGACGGACCAAGGAAACAGCCCCTAGTCCCCGGCAGCCCCGCTATTCCTGGCTCTGGCAGCGGTCATGGTAACGGCGGGGCAAGGGGTGTCAAGAATCTCCGGCAGAGATTCCGCTGCCAACCCCGACGACTGGACCTGGCAACATTCAACGCACGCACTTTGAGGACTGACGAAAAGGTGATCGAACTGGAAGAAGTATTAAGTAAGTTGCGCTGGAGCATTATAGGATTGTCTGAAGTCCGAAGAGAGGGCGAGGACTCGATAATCCTGAATTCCGGCAATTTACTATACTACCGGGAGGGCGAACATCTGTCCCAAGGTGGTGTTGGGTTTATCGTTCACAAGTCCCGCGTTAACAATGTTGTACGAGTCGAGAGTGTGTCGAGCAGGGTAGCGTTCCTTGTCCTCCGAATTACCAAACGGTATTCGTTGAAGGTTATACAGGTTTACGCACCGACCTCGGCACAACCCGACGAGGAGGTAGAGGTATTGTATGAGGATATTTCAAGAGCCCTGCATGCTTCGAACTCCTACTACAATGTTGTTATGGGGGATTTCAATGCAAAGCTGGGCGAGAGGAGTGGTTCAGAGTTGAGAGTGGGGCAATTTGGCTATGGGCAACGGAACCACAGGGGCCAAATGTTGGCTGACTTCATGGAGAAGGAGGGCCTCTTTATGATGAACTCCTTCTTCAAGAAGCCACCACATAGGAAATGGACCTGGTTGAGCCCCGATGGTTCCACGAGAAATGAGATTGACTTCATCTTGTCGACCAGACGGCATATATTCAACGATGTCTCTGTGATCAATAGGGTCAAAACCGGCAGTGATCACCGACTGGTAAGAGGCACGTTGAATATCAATGTCCAGTCGGTACCGTTCAAGCTGTGAACGGTACCGACTGGTGAAGTCAACGCTCCGACCTACTCGTGCCCACATCCAAAACCCCGAAAGCTTTCAACTGGAACTCCAGAACCGCTTCGATTGCCTAGCACATTGTGTTGATGTGGACGATCTGAACAACAGGCTAGTGGAAACTGTCCATTCGGTTGGGTCTAAGTTCTATAAGACCCACCGCCCAAAAACCAACAAGAAATTCTCTGACCAAACACTCAAGCTCATGGAGGAAAGACAAGGAATGCGATTACAGTCTTCAGGGGACGCTCTGAACTACCGACGTATCAATAGACAGATCTCTAAGTCGCAGAAATGTGACTTACGCCGTTACAACACCGAGCGTATCATAGATACAATAAAACACAACCGTGGCTCGAAAGTGTTCGCGAAAGATCTGTCTATTGGACGCAGTCAGTTGACGCGTCTGAAGACCGATGACGGTAATCTCATTTCTTCCAAGCCCGAGATCTTGGGTCGAGAAGTTCTATGGACAGTTATACACGTCAACTCAAAAGCCTGTTGACAATTTGGCTGAAGACCCCAGAGCCAAATTGACCCGACACTATACCGAAGATATCCCGGACGTCAGCCTAGACGAGATTAGTATGGCTCTCGAACACCTAAAGAACAACAAGGCGCCAGGTGATGACGGAATCACAGCAGAACTCCTGAAAGCGGGTGGTAAACCGATACTTGAAGTCCTTCAGCGATTGTTCAATTCCGTCATTCACGAGGGCAAGACGCCTCAGGCGTGGCACAGGAGCGTGGTTGTTCTGTTCTTCAAAAAGGGTGACAATACCTTGCTGAAGAATTACAGACCAATCTCGCTGCTGAGTCATGTCTACAAGTTGTTCTCCAGAGTCATCACGAATCGTCTCGCTCGTAGGTTTGATGACTTCCAGCCTCCCGAACAAGCCGGTTTCCGACAAGGCTTTAGTACCATAGATCACATCCATACGCTGCGGCAGGTTATACAAAAGACCGAAGAGTATAACCGGCCACTTTGCTTGGCGTTTGTGGACTATGAGAAAGCCTTTGATTCGGTGGAAACCTGGGCTGTGTTAAGGTCATTGCAGAGGTGCCGAATCGACTACCGGTACATCCAAGCGTTGCAGTGCCTGTACGAAAACGCCACTATGTCAGTCCGTATACAGGATGAGACTACGAGGCCAATCCAATTGCAGCGAGGAGTGCGACAGGGAGATGTTATCTCCCCGAAGCTATTTACCGCCGCATTGGAAGACGTCTTTAAGCTCTTGGACTGGAACGGACTTGGCATCAACATCAATGGCGAGTACCTCACTCAACTACGGTTTGCCGACGATGTAGTGATAATGGCAGAATCTCTAGATGACCTTAATAATATGCTCAATGACCTCAGCAGAGTTTCTCAACAGGTGGGCCTTAAAATGAACATGAGCAAGACAAAGATCATGTGTAATGCTCATGTTTCGCTCCACCCAGTTATTGTTGAAAATTCTGCACTCGAAATTGTAGACGAGTATATATACCTAGGGCATATGGTCCAGTTAGGTAGGTCCAATTTCGAGAAAGAGGTGAACCGCCGAATCCAACTCGGTTGGGCAGCGTTCGGGAAACTGCGTGACATCTTTTCGTCCAAAATTCCTCAGTGCCTGAAGACGAAGGTCTTCGAACAGTGCGTGTTGCCAGTGATGACATACGGATCCGAGACTTGGTCGCTAACTGCGGGCTTCATAAGAAGGCTCAGAGTCACTCAGCGGGCGATGGAAAGAGCAATGCTCGGAGTATCTCTGCGTGATCGAATCAGAAATGAGGAGATCCGCAGAAGAACCAAAATAACCGACATAGCTCAGCGAGTCGCAGAACTGAAGTGGCAATGGGCGGGGCACGTGGTTCGAACAGCTGATGGACGTTGGGGGCCGAAGGTGCTAGAATGGCGACCCCGCACCGGAAAGCGCAGTGTTGGTCGACCCCCCACCAGGTGGACTGATGACATCAAACGGGTCGCAGGGAGCCGCTGGGCACATGCGGCTCAGGATCGTTGTGTTTGGAAGTCCCTAAAAAAGGTCTATGTCTAGCAGTGGACGTCTATTGGCTGATAATGATGATGATGATGATGATAAGCCTGGCTATGCAGCCAGTATTCTAGCCACCATTCCACATGGACATGATTTGTATAGTTGTTAGGATAAGTTGCCTAAGTCCTTATTGTATTCTTTCTTAATAAAAAAAACTTTCCTGAATAAATAAATACAATTCAATTATTTATTGAAAAAAAAAACCAATAGCATTTAGCAGAAAATAACGTGCGTGCTTTTTGCTTTATACCCGTAGTTTAATCTCACGAATTAATCTCAGCATAAAGTATATTTTTATGTTAAAGTATTATCAGTTTACTCGATTTAATTTTACGGATACTTTTGCCCTTGTTATATAACGCTATTTAATATGCATATTGTTTGTTCCGTCAACTGTTCGTATATATAAACAAAAAATATGTAGCAGATAATTAAATTGTTAGATACCGGAAAAAATAACTATGAGGTAATACTAACTATTATTATATTAATATTTACTACAAAGTTATTATTTTTGATTGCCTCGTTGGTCTAGTGGTTAGCCTATGTGGCTTCGATCACGAGGTCCTGGGTTCTATTTCTGGGTCGGGTCACGGAATATTTCTGAGCTTTTTCATTATTCTATGAAATGTTCAGTACATTCCAAGCTCGGAGTCTGGAAATTAGTGGTATTACACCCCCGTGCCTCGGAGAGCACGTTAAGCCGTCGGTCCCGGTCACTATCATCAACTAGTGATCGTTAATAAGTGAAACATTAGTACCCCAGGCCCGCCAACCCGCATTGGAGCAGCGTGGTGGGTGTACGCTCCATATCCCCTCTCCTATAAGGAGGGAGGCCTGGCCCTGTAGTGGGCCGTTTATAGGCTAATAATAATGATGATTATTTTTTATTTAATTTCGTTTGGGATGTAGTTGCTAGGAAATATATGTTAGGAAATGATTTAGTATTTTGAATAGCATTTCGTTAACTATACAAAATATAATTATTTACAAGTTATTCACTATAGTCCCAATGAGTTATTATGACATTGTGAAATAAAAATAAACCCTTCCCCTGTTAATATCTTTACCTCCGAATTCATCCTGAAGGAAGAATATGAAATAATACGTACAGTTAAAAAAAATTTTTAACAAAAAATAGAACCGACTGAACGCACTAAAAAGTAAAAAAATACTGTGTCATTTAGTTGCTTTAATTTACATAAGCATGTCTATAAAGTCGGTCCTCCTCCGTTTTTTTTTCGTCGGTTAAATAGTGTTACTAGGTACAACGTAAGGAAAGAGCAAATTAATTTGATCGCTTTGCATTCAAGATTCGATAATTACATTGTTTATACAAGTAGAACCAATAGTAGTTGACATGAATACATGATTAGTTTACTAATCAAATATAGGTACATAATAGAAGTTTTTCTTTGAACAACAACTTCTTGGAATTAGTAAGACGTATCGATTTTCCTTTAGGTACTTAGTCTATCAGCAGATCACTCGTGAAAATATAACCACGGTGGTTGTAATAGTTTAAGCGAGCTATAATAGTATATCGAGACTCATGTATACCTTCAAAACTAAGTATAAATCCTGCTCTCAAAGGAATAAAGGAGGGAGGTCTGGCCGTGTAGTGGGTGTTAACAAGCTGACAACGATTGCAATGATGAGACATATGGACTTTTGAAATATTAGGTTTGTCCATGCGTTATAACTGTACCACCAGTGGGGCAAGAGTGAGTTTTTCACCGAGCGACTGCGTAAAAACGTAATCACTCATAACGTCAAATTATATAGCAAAAAAAAAGCGTTTACTCTCGCTATAACTAGATGGCGCTACTAAAATTCCATACAAGTTTGCGTTACGTTTTTACGCAGTCGCTCGGTAACAAACTCACACTCGGCACTCTGTTCTGATGACCGGCATACTAGGAGAGCCAGCAAGAAACTTAGCTAAGTATTATTTAATCCTTGCGTGCAGACAGCAAGAGCCGAAAGACTCAAGAGACTTTGTCGTCGTCGCAGTCGCTGTGCTCTCACATAAACATCTTTTATGGGTAATATCCACGAGATAAAGCTTATGTGCCACGTCGTAGTCTTTTATTTCAGTTTAATGTTTCTGACGACGCTCTTTAAAAGTAACTTCGCTGTAATGGTTTAATTAAAAAGTGCTATAACAGTTCCTACAAGAGAGCGGGCCCGTTTCAAGTTATTTTAATTCGTCCCAGTCTGGTAATTTTAGGTGCACTGTGTGTATCTTCTTACTAAGAGAATGTGTTTTAACTTTATAATAGGTACTTATTTTTATCAGCATTAACTGTATGAATGCACCAGCTCTTGAAGTTTTATATTCTGACTCTCTGTGTTTATTAAAAATAAGATTTTCCTGGTGGTTTCACACTAACAATATACATACATTTTTCTTTTATTTATCACAAGTTATTCCTTCATCACACTTAATGGTAAGTGAAGATGCAATATAAGACGGTAGCGGGCTAACTTGTTAGGAGTAGTTTGAAATCCACATCTCTTTCGGTTTCTACACGCACCGAAACGCTAAATGAGGTGGTTAAATAGTTTGAAATAACCAATAGGTATCAAACCTTTATATGATAGAAATAAAAAGGTTAAATAGATAACAAATACAGACGAAAATATAATACGAGATATTTAACAAAAATGACAAGCTTGTGAAGACATATTATTCGTTATTTTTATTCATGCTACAAAAAATCTTTATCTGTATTAAGCCACTATTTTATCCAATAAAATCTACAGATCACGCGAAAGTTTACTTTGGTAAGTTCGTGGCGAGCGTGCATGAAATACATATTATCTCGGTTCGTGTACATACTAGGAAAACACTATTACTTCCAAGAAACTTAAAGCTAAATAACAGCTTTTCTAGTGCTACGTATTTCTATAGTACTACGTATTATCTACTACTTACTTTCATTATTATCTATACTCATGCAGTATCTGACTCAAACACACGTATCTTCAAAAGTGTCGCCAGTAAAGACCTAAGATTGTCTGCACAAAAATGACCGGTAGTAGACCCCGGTGGTAGTAAACTTAGAGTAGTAGCCTGACCGCTTCTATGCTGTCCATTGAGCAAGAATGCCATAAATCTGGAGAAATGGAAAATTATGTTGTAGAGAGAAGAAAGAAAAATAGAACAAAAAGATAACAGTTAGATGGAAGCAACAAAGAATTGCTTCTCTGTACCACGATAATATCGAGCCTGGAGATGTTTTATTCTGTGCGGACACGCCCTGCCAATCGTGCCAATCAAAATCCAAAAGGGATTATTCCTCCTCAGTAAACGACCGACATTATCCTACTACAAACTCAATGTGCTTAAAATGATCAAAAGTGACATCATTTTTCAATTTATGAAATATTGCGGTTTCTTTTTCATGGGAAGTTGGTAATGTTCGAATCCGGGGTGAAGTTTTATTCTAAGACTTTCGTTTCGCTCAGTATTTCATAGAATAGAATATGATATGAAATACAGAGCTTTTTTTTAAACCGATAAACTTAGATCAGACAACATAATCTCCTGATCTGAAGGCACATAGTCTTTCGATCAACAAAAGAACCATAAAACGTAGGTTGTAATTATTTACTATTAAATTCAAAATTTAAAAACCCCCGACTATAAAGATTAAACTTTGGTCATTCTTTAGCAAAAATATAAATCGGTTTATCCGTTTTATTCCGGCATTCCAAGGTTTCATATGCCACATCCCATTTCCAGCATCAGGTCCTCGTTGATTAGAAACATGGAAAGAACCAGTCAAGACAAATTCTACAAGCACAAACTCGATGGGTTTACTAAAAAGGTAGACCAGGGTTACGTCTCCTACCTTCGAGCCTTATCAGCAGACCAGCTCAGTGGTTCCAGAAGACATTAGTGTTTTAAATGTCAAATCACACACATGCTTTCAAGCAAACTGCGCGTGTAATATTTCTATCACACCTAACAAACGACCTGATGACCTTGAAGACCTGAACCGATTTCCACCAAACATAGCTAAGAACACTCTCGACTAATATTCCTTTCAAACCAAAAAACCCAATAAAATCGGATCATCCGTTTGGGAGTTACGATGCCACAGACAGACACATACACATACATTTACACAGACACGTATAACACCCCGTCGTTTTTGCGTCGGGGGTTCAAAAAGAAACATTTTCATACAGGAATATCCTTTGTGGAGCATGGCCTCTATTATGAACGGACATGTCTTACAACATCGTGCCCGTGCTAAAGGTCCATTAATCTTTTTCACTGAAGCCCGTGGCTGATTAACGTGTGTAGTGGCCAGTAGACTGTGTAACCTATTTTCCTTTGAAGATAATGCAATGTTGAAATCTTTTCACTCACTTCATGTTATTATTTTTTTCGTAATACTTTATTGTTACACTTCTTGATCGGTGCTAATACCACGGAATACATATTATACCTACTCGAATATCACTTTATCTCATCTCATCAAGGATTTTACTTCAATTTATCTCAATGTAGACGCTAATTAAAGTTCTAGTAGAAAACTCTTAATGAAAAAGGGAAAATGAGAATTTCATTGTTTAAGATTTCGTTTCAAGAAGGTTTTAACCGCAGCTGCTGAACTGAAATGATAAATAAATAAAGAAGTTTAATGTTTAATAAATAGCTTTAATAGTTCTGGTAATTTAATAAACAAATAAAAAATTTGCAAATTATAATAAAAACAAAAAAACCGACTGCTTAGAAGTTATGAACTGAAAAGAGGTAAAGGTTTTTTGTTTTTATAATAATAATTTTATTTGAGACTTTTTAGTTTTAGTTTATGGTATAGAAATGAGATGGTACACTTAGTACACATTTTGCCATTTTTTGTTAAAAAAGTAATATGAACATGATATGATATTTATATTTTTGAAATGGTATTTTTACGACCTTTCAATCGATATCCATATTGCTAAGATAAGAGAAAAAAATACACACATCCCCCCTTTTTTCCACCATTTACAGCCGCCATTTTGAAAATTTATTTAGCTTATGTCACTACCACAATTTTGACAAATTCAACGATACCTCACATGTCAAAATCCGTTCAGCCGGCTGTAGCGCGTGCCAAAGAAATGGACATAAATGCATACATACATACATACATACGCTCGAAAAACATAACCCTCCTTCTGTCGCAGTCGGGTAAAAAAGGAATTCTCTTCTCAGTTTCGTCATGGGTATCATTGTTGTGCCCAATTCATCCCAATTCGCAAAATACTGATAACGATATTTGTCATGCAAGACACAATAAATATAGGCCATGAAATAAATCAAAATTGTATCTACACTTTATGGAATGTCCTACTATATACATGCTATAGCTATGAGTCCTGTATTCATAAAAATGTAAATTTATAGCGGTCCTTTGACAAACAACGCCTTATTAGCTGCCATATTTTCTTTACATTATTACACATTTTCCTTTTTTCTTTATAAGGAACGGTAACTGTGCCCAGTGGTTTCAACTGCAAAAATTCTGCTCCCATGCTAAATATCAGGATGTATATGCCATGCTATTCCAAACTATAATCTATCTTTGTGCTATATTCATCCAGATTAGTTCTGCCGGTCTGGAGCTGTAAATGGGTATCTGACACGACACTGTTTTACATTAAGATTTTTTATAAATCCGAGAGTCCGTAAAGCGAAATTAAAAATTCAATTAAAGCGAAGAGAAATAAAAAACAAAACCTTACATCAGTTTTTGACGACCTCCGTGGCGCAGTGGTATGCGCGGTGGATTTATAAGACGGAGGTCCTGGGTTTGATTCCCGGCGGGGCAGATTGAGACTTTTCTTAATTTGTCTTGGTCTAGCTGTTGGGAGGCTTTCGCCGTGGCTAGTTACCACCCTACCGACAAAGATGTACCGCCAAGCGATTTAGCGTTCCGGTACGGTGTCGTGTAGAAACCGAAAGGTGTGTGGATTTCATCCTACTCCTAACAAGTTAGCCCGCTTCCATCTTAGATTGATTCATCACTTAACATCAGGTGTGATAGCAGTCAAGGGCCAACTTGTAGTCGATAAAAAAAAAGTTTGACAAACTATTACCTAATATGAAAATTAGGTAGGTATGAAATGTAGTTAGGTACACGAATATATTTGAAATAATAAAGTTCCTATTCCTATTCTTAAAAGAAGTTATTTAAGTATTCTTATTAAATCGTGCTAATTTTCTTATTTTGCATTTGCGCGTTTCTGAAATAATTCAAATTATGAATAAGTACCTATATCACGCGATCGAAAGTAGGTAGTTTTTTCTTCTAGATGTAAAATATTAAATGTAGGTTATCAGCAGGTTATAATATAGGTAACATATATTTAGAAAAATGTAGTTTAAATTTTTAAAGGAATCATTCGATTGTTCTGAGAGGCTCTTTTCAACCTAGCTACCTACGAGTGGGTACGATCTCTCTTTTCGGACATTATATATTTTTCATTAGGTATACTTTATTTCCATTTTGTTGTAATTAGTTTTTAATTGAATATACATGTCATAAGCTTCCTTTCATATTATAGGTACCTACTCGAAAAAGCGAAAGTTTGTGTGCATTTGTTACCCCTTCACGCTTTAATTATTAACGCGATGTGGCGGAAATTCGGAATGGCGATGGATCATTGTTTGTATTAAAACATAGGTTAGTATAAATTAACTATAACATGAACGTACTTTTTATCCCGATATTCCCGCGGGCTTGACTATGCAGGTAAAACCGTAGGCGTATTTAGTTCTCAAATAAATAACCATGTCAATGACGCAAGTGTTAACTACCACTAAGTTTTTTGTTGAAGAAATAATATGACTTCCATATAGCTACTCAAATAAAACCTCCTTATTAGTCTGACAGCTGACATAAAATGATAAATGCTAATTATTACTTGTCAGTTTGACAGGCAGATCATTTATAAATATATTTGAATCTTATTTAAATATAAATAATACACTCCTTATAAAATATACTTTAAAATGCAAGCCATATTTTATAGTTTATAAATATTATTATCATTATTAGATATTTTATAGGTCCTTGAAAAAACCAATTGTATGCAAAGATAGAAAATGCGGTGAATGTACATAACCATGCCACTGTCAGCAAATTTTCGGCGCGGTAAGCCCGCTTTGCGTATTTTTTCAGCTATAGGTAAACTTTGCAGATTATGCGTGTTCCTTGCTCGAGGTATGTGCCAAGAACATGAGGCGTAGGTGTTAAGTGTTAAGTCTATAATTTCACCGGCAGCCATGCCCTTTTCATCGAAACATTGCAACGCTGCTAGGCGGCAGAAATAAGATGTGGAATCATGCTATTGCACTTCCGGCGTCTGTGTTTTATACCACCTAAAATTTTATCACCTTCAAGGCAAACGTGATAGGCTTCTTCTAGTTGAGCATTCTGCAACTTTAGGTCACTGCTTTCCTATTCCGTGATTGTAATCAAGCGCAAGCCTATCTCATATTAAAAAAATGGCGCTGCGAGTCTGTGACAAAAACTCTACTTCTACTACTACAAAAAGAACAGAAAGCTAAAATTACTGAATTTAATAGCGGCTTTAATGCATTTCAGAAATGTTAGCAACACTAAGAAGTGCAAAGAAGAATAAGCTGGAACAAAATTTGGAAGATGAAAAACCCAAAGACGCCAACGACGCTACCAGCGCGGTGACTACCATTGAAGGAAAACAACAACCAGAACAAAACGAAATTGAAACAAAAGATAAATGAAAAATCAAAAAAATTATTTAAAAAACAAGGTATTCTTTAATAATGAATAAATGATTAAGGCAAAAATTGGAAACTATAATATCTCTTTCTTGAAATTCTATATAGCTAAATTTTAACATGATTCGATTCCTAAACTAATGTAAAAAATCTACTAGAGCAGCCGCATTGCGGTAAATAGCCATGCTATATTTTATTAGGTACCAATTGTTTTCAAGTAAAAAGTTGCGTTATTTAAAACAATAAAGACTAAGGTCGTGATAGTTTTGTTTTTTATTTTTATTAATTAAACTGATTCCGTGGCCACGCTGACATTATTTTTAATAACTTCTTAATAATAAAATGGTAACAGGAAGTTATATAACAAAGTTAAGTAATATATTCGTCCTATTACATCATTATAATTGTAATAATAAATAGGAGTGTCTACAATGAAAGCAATTGAAATAATTATAAACATAGGCGTATGGGGCTGAATTACCTTATGTCGTACTCTAAGTCTAGGTTGGTACTCGTAACCATGTACCACATTTGTTCTGAGTTTCAGATAAAGTTTATTGTTTTATCATTAAAAAAAATTAAAAATATGACCAATATTTCCCTTCCTATCCAATTCCACAGTCGCAAATACGGTGAGAGGGTACTACAATCCAGCGGAGATCGTACATACCTCCCTCTCAGTTTTAAGCTTTTCATGTAGGTATTTGGTATGGTACAACGACATGTGTGCCTAGTGTGAGATTTCACCAAAACAAATCGAAAACTTCACTTTCGCGTTAAGGGCATATTTATATGGAACTGAAGCAGCGCCCCTGGCGGAAGTGAGAGAAAACTCAAATGGGCGAGTGTCAGTGTTGAGTTTTCTCTCACTTCCGCCAGGAGCGCTGCTTCAGTTCCATATAAATATGCCCTTAACGCGAAAGTGAAGTTTTCGATTTGTTTTGGTGAAATCTCACACTAGGCACTCTGATCGAAGAGAAAACGAAGTGTAGTAGCGAAGGTTATCTAAATATCGTAGTTATGACAAAATCAGATAAAAACTCACCGATTATATTGAACATCTGGTTCTAATAATTGCACAGGTAAAGGTAACAAAATATTATAGCTACTCATGATGTATTCCCAGAATTTCTTTTAATCTTCTACAGTATTAAGTTACCGCAATTTCATTTTTATCGTCTGTCACTCAAAGCTCAGTGATCGGGACAGTCATGAATCAGGCAAACGGCCAAGTTGATAAACATGACCGTCACGATACCTGCATGAGTTTCATAGCAATTTATATTGAAGATTTTATCGCTATTCGTTTTTGTAAGGCGCAAATTACCAGTACTGAAAATCGGTCAAATATTAAACATGAAGTTTGATTCGTTGGAGTCATGTCTCCAACATGTGCCAATTTGAAATATATATTTTATATTAATAATAATTAACGGGTCAAGCATAAAGTTTCGATTGTAAGTAGAAAACCGACATCGTGTCTATGAACAGAGAAGGTAATATATCCCAGGTATACTTAATGCCTCCAAAAATGGCATCCTATGTTCATCGATCAGAGTAACGCCTCAGAGCCTCAAATGTCCGTACTAACATCCGGCTATTATGCCCTTCTGACCGTAAGACAGCAATGCTGCTTGGCGGTAGAAATAAGTATGATGACTTAGTATTTCTCCTGATGCTGTGTAACAAAAACATCTACAACTATACCACTAAAGTGGACTAGGTACCACTAGATACTGCCGAGTTATATTAATCGTAGGCTTAGGAATTTAAAAACCACAAAACATGACGTATAATACTCGTATTATACCTACTCAACTGGCATAGTAGGAAGGTATGAATTATAATAAATACTGACCTCTATCAATATTTTTTTATTTGACTCCGCGCTTTATAATTATTAATAGAGTAGAATTATATTTGCATAAATTTAGAGTAGATATTATAGAGCCATGGTTTTTTTACCAATCGGTTTGGTCCTTGAACTCTCATAGATTAAAGACTACTAGATGGAGTCATAACGCGGCTTTTGGTTCAAGAGCGTGACAGACTTATTTCATTCGGCCTTTATTAGAAAGTGATACAAGATTATTTTTTGTCCCTTTCAGCGTGTTCGTTTTTATTATTTGTCAAGAGTGGAATTTGTGACAGACAAGGGACATATCTGTCATTTTATTAAATTTGCTGATAAATAATATAACTTTGCGGTTACTATATTAATTTAAACGTTATCGTGCTATGGTGGGTTGTAATATTTTCGGCTGCAACAGTCGCAGCGAACAGAAAATCGAAGGAATTACGTTTCATACGTAAGTAGACATAAACTTCATTGATTGATGATTAAATCATCAATCAATGAAGCTTAGATATGTTATTTTTTAGCAAATTTCATGTATTATGCGTTTACTAAACTATATTATATAAAGTAATATTTCGTATTTTACGATATTTTAAAACATAACGTTTTATGATGTACTTTAAATGTTGACATGTCATGTCAATAAGGCTGATTTGCTGTCTCACGAGTGGACACGCTATGGGCTTTATCTAGTAGTCTTTAATCTATGTTGAACTCTACTATTAGATACAGATTACATATATTATAAAAGAGGCTGTATTTATGGTCGTAATAGTGGTTTGGTAAAAAAATAAAAATTGCACATCAAAATATTTTTATGCCTATTTATGTCATTACATTTTAATATTGTATGGGTGTGTGCAAAACACGAAGAACGTGATATAAAAACTAAAAAAATATTCCATTAATGTGATATTAATATATTACATCCATTTATAATAAACTCGTATTTCTGTTTTATTAAATTTAGATATAATGTCGTCGTCAAGGGCTTTTCCTAAACGCCGTCAACTGCCGAAACTTATGGCTTGTATGACGAAGAATAGCTTAGAGAACCTTAGGAATAGAGCATTGTTTAGTCTTGATACATTAGACGCAAAAGGAATCAGAAGGTAATACCAATAATATTAAATTAGCAAGAAACTATTATTCACGCGCCACTTAAAAACAATCATCGTCATTAGTTATATAATAGCCTAATCATTATATTTAAACGACCCTTTACAGAGCTACAGATTTGGAGCTGGGACCCACCACGCTGCTCTAATGCGGGCTTTGGGTGATCATTGTTGTAATGACCACTATAAGATGTTAATGAAAAATGTTGGGGCTGACAGCTCAGTGTGATCTTTACGGCACAAGGGGGTGACACCACAAATTTTCAACTTTGAAATTAGAAAGAATTTCTTGGTAGAAAGAAATTCTTAATATTTTATACACCGTTTTTCGTCGTAGCCTTAGTAGAGATCTAGATTAACTTACTGCTGTAGTTCATCATTGATACGAAATAAAATATAAACATCAATTTATTATACTATCTGCCAGACTGCCAAGCCACGAGATTATTAATTGCTGGAAATTTTTAGGTGTTGTTTTGATAGGAAGCAGTTATTTAAGCTCTACTGGAAATCAATGCAAAAAATAAAATCAAAACAACATTGTTCCTTATTCATTTTGTTTCTTAACGTTGCGTGCTTAATTCCGGATTCTTTACTCATTATAAAAATAATATTAACGTCCCCCTCCCCCCCCCCATAGAGTCCGGCATACTTTTCTGTAGGAGAAGGGAATTTGGTACTTATACCTACCCACGGCACTACTCCAATGGGGGTTGCCGGGCTTTTGGGTTATAATGGTAGGTCTATCAGATACGAGTATGTATGATAATCAATAGGACCGAGGATTTCACGTGCTGTCTGACACGCGAGCGTGTGACACCCGACTTCCCGACTCTGAGCTTAGAAGTGACTGAAATTTTCTCAGGAGAAAGAAGCGCATTGGATAGTGATAGTTAAATACTGAGTCATAAAGCCCGCCTACCCACATTAGAGCAGCGTGGCGGGTCTACGCCTGGGAGACGTTATTAGGGAGGGAGGGCGTAGGAAGGCCTGCTTAAGTAGCGATCTGTTAATAGATAATGATGAAAAACCTCCGCTGTTTTTTAATTTCGTGATCCAACTCACAGGTGTTATGGAATAATTTTATTAAACAAGGCCGATTGTTATGGTTTGTTTACAGACGGAAACTTCCATTGCACGAATGCCTTATATTGGAATTAAGAGAATCTGGTTACACGGAATCGTCGGATTATCTCCAGGATCTTATTTATGATAATATACAGCTTTTAGCTGAGGACGAGATAGGCATCGTCGTGGACTTAAGAGTAAGGGAGGATTATTTAGAAGATATCAGTGCGGGCTTAGTGCGGGCTGAGAAACAACGCGACAAAGGCAAGTTTTCTTATCAGTTTTCAAAAAGCGTGGTTTATCACTCTGTATTTCCTTTATTGACAATTCAATAATTCTCAAGTAAATACAAGGCCTCTATTACTAAGACACCGCTGTCCGTCTGTCTGTCTATCATCAGGCTGTATCTATCTGAACAGTATTAACAGTTGAAATTTTCACAAATGAATGTATTGTGTTGTTGGTTGGTGTTTAATGGACTGTTACTAAAAACAGAATAAAATAAATATTCCCATACAACAAACCTATATTTATTTCCATTTTTGCTTTTATTACCCGACTGCGTCAGAAGGAGGGTAATGTTTTTCGAGCGTATGTATGTATGTATGTCCATTTCTTCGGCACGCGCTACAGCCTAAACGGCCGAACGGATTTTGATATGTGAGGAGTCGTTGAATTCGGCTAAATTGTGGAAGTAACATAGGCTATATGAATTTTCAAAATGGCGGCTGTAAATGGGGGAAAAAGGGGGGGACGTCTACATTTTTTTCTTTTATCTTAGCACTATGCAGACGGGGAAAAACGTAGTTTAGGTAGGTCTTTCTTTCTTAGGTAGTAAACTATTTTGTCCACACCTGCAGCACCATAAAGTATTTAGAATTTTATATAGATATAGTGATCCTTGTTTTTCTCTTTTTAGTTCATAACTTCTAAGCAGTTGGGTTTTTGTTTTTATAATAATAATTTTATTCGGACACAAGTCTGAATGTCACAGTAGAATTTTTTAATATTACAAATGACTTGCAATTGAACATTTTGCCGGAAATCGAGAAAAGCCATTTTTTACCCCTAAACCCTCACCCTCTACCCCTTCCCGACCTCAGATCACCCGTAATTTATTTTTCCTTTCATTTTTATGATATTCTCCTCCTTTTCCAATGGATTTCATCCTACTGCGATTTTATTTGGTTTCAAAAATTAAATGCACTGGTCTAATTGTAGAGACAACATCTGAAAAGCCCCGGTTTTTTTTTTGGATAGTGGGTAAATTTGTCACGTCGTTTTATCGACATTTGCGTAAAATAACAAAATAAATAAATTAATAATTACTTACAACTCAAAGACTTCCTGAAGAGGAAATACAGAAGTATTTATCAACCATAAATCTCTAGACATTTCTTCCGGTGGGCTTGAAAAGTAAACTGAAAACAATTTAAATCAATGAGACAATTAACTCAATTGAAGTGTTATTATTTAAAAAGTTAGTTGTAAAAAGTATGTTTTTATACAAAAAATGACGAGGCAGTTGGCCGACTGATGTTGAGTCGAAGATCATCTCACACAAGACGTTTCCAAAATGCCCTTCGCAGCACACAGTATGACATAGTTTAGGACGTGTATCCAATATACACGTCCTACACCATGTCATACTGTGTGCTCGTCAAACTGAGTGTAGGTGTTAAGGGTTATATTCTTATGATTTAACCAGCAACCTTACCACCGGAACTTAGGAGTGCTGTACCTGAATCGTACTCGTACATTGGCGGAAGATTTCAACGTAGAGCTCAATACTCAAATTAATGCGAATCTCTGAAATGACTGGACCGATTTTGACGAGACTTTCAGACACTTATTTACTAATGTTATGAGTAACTTGACTATATTTGTTTTAGTATCCATCGCGTGGCTGAGAGAAAAACTCTGAACAGAGCCCGAGACTTGTGATTAGGGTGTAGGTTTAAAAGAGTACTCTTAGTGACGCGCGTCAACACTCACCTCCTCTGTTCAAGTTATTCTCCCTGCCCGGCCAAATTCGGAAGGACCCTACTAGAGCAGCTTTGGACACTCGTTCCAATATGGAGCTTACTGCACTTCTAGTAAGGCCAAGGTCTTTTAGCAGGTTATAATAATATTGATTTAATGATTCCGAATTTTATTTCGATTGAACGAAGCTTCAGAAATAAATTATATAATTATATGTTATTAGGCAGTATGTGGAAACTACAAAAACTAGCAATGGAAAATTTATAGTCCACTTATGATTTATAGTTTTATTTAGAACGATAAAATTAATCTGTTTATGTTTGTAAGTATTTATAGAATACAAATGTATAATTAGTTTAAAAGCCATATTTTATTGACTTCCTTATTGGATGCGAAAAATCATTCTTGTCACTGATTAATTTTGCTCTTGTTATTATCTGCGAGATTTTTGAAATGTTTCCTATTTCGTAACGTTTCGGGTTCAAGTTTCAGTAAAAGCATTTTAGAGATTTTGTTAATTTTTTTACCATCACATTTTACTGTACGCCAATTAACCTATTTTGGGAGGTACAGTCACAAATGCGACCTTGGAGAAGAATTTAGGCTACGTTTTGTTGAGAAAATTCCCCATAGAGGGAAAAAGAGAGTTTCTCGTGGATGTAGTCGCGTCTCTATAGCTTTATAGGTAAAAGTTTAATTAATGAGAGCTCGCCAATCTGTATTGGAGCAGCGTAGTGGGTCTCCACATACCACCTGCTACAAGCAGGGAGGTCTGGTCTTGTATTGGGCCGTTAGTAGCCTTATTAATGTGCACTTTCAGAGGACACGAAGAAGGAATGTTTAGAACTCTTGGCTTTAGCAATATCATATTCGGAAAAAGGAAAAGGCATACTGTGGCTAGCTGAGAAGTTCTTTCTAGCGTCCATCGCTGTGTCGAGTCAGTTTTTAATAGATGGAGGTCGACAGAAAGGCTGTTGTAAATATCATTACGCTACGTTCTTGCTTGATAAATGTAAGTTCTATACCATTTTTCTGATCACGATTAAAGAGATAAATTGTAATTCATTTATTGCCGCATATTTAGCAAATCATTTGTTACCGCAGTCTTGGATTTTTCAACAATTCATATTCATTGAATGATTTGTTTTAAAATTTGAGGTTTTAGAGTGTCAAACTCACAAAGCTCAGTAGAAAAGACTTAAATTTGTCGAGAGATCTTGTTTTTCGTTTCGATCCGTCGTTTTTTGCGAAAAATAGCAAAATAAATATAAGATAAATTAATCACGAATCATAATGAACTTTCGCAAAGAAACATCTGCTAGTCAATACGACAAAATGTTCCATAATTATTATTCTAATTGCATACGTTTAGTTCCAAATGCAGATCCCGAGGAGCCTTTCCTTATTCTAACCGAAGTCAGGGATAGCGCTATCGGTAAGGCAAGTAAACAACTTACAATGTATTTTAATGTAGAGAGAATTACAACTATGACTCTATAATTAGTTATTATCGCTTTGATATTTAATTTGAAATCCAAGATCACGTACATGTTTTAAAGACGGAGAGTAATGATAGACTAGATATATTCGCATAATAATATCTATTACCGATATCAATATTAATATTATATCATCTTTGTAGTAAGTATAAAAATACATATTTGAATTTCCATTTTGTGTTTTAGATTTCTATAGCATAACATAAGCCGTGGAATATAGGCAATATATATATTATAAAAATACCTCTCCTACCTTTAGATATGAAAATTTTTATATGGTAGCCTCATAACTGTTACAATGGGCATTTTCAAGAGAACTAACTCTCTACAAGAAAAAGGAGGGCATAGACTTGCCACGATGTTCTAGCGCTTAATAGTATGTAGTACCACCGTAGTACCAAAGAATACATAATAGAACTAAATGTGTACTGATAGTACCTATAAATGATTTGTTTAGAGTGAGCTAGAGCTTGGATATCGACTACATAAATATGTCAGGACGAAACGTAATACTCTTAAATGTTTTTGTGAAGGATTGGCCGCTTTACGAAGATGAAAAAGGAGATGCAGTTGTATCATCCGAAACAGTGTTTTCTGCATCCGCACAACAGTTACACCGGGTTTTGCTCAGTAAGGCCCGTGCAGCTAGAAACAAAGATCCAGCAAAAGCTGAGAGGCTTTCGAGATTAGCCGAGCGGAGAGCTAATGATGGTAAGTAAGTAATCTAAACGTTTTTATATTTTTTTATCGCAATCGGGTTCACTATTTTTATTTATAATACATATACTTAGTACCTGGTTGACCGAGCTTTTATAGGTATTTTTTACGCCACATAATTCCGGGTAGCAAGCCCCACGGCGCTGCTTGTGTTTATTCTCTCTGCCATATATGCGATAGTTTCGTAGGAGGCTAAGATAATAAAATTAGCCCAAAAACACCCACAACTGTGCCTATCGCGTGTCGAGAGACTCGATTAGAGTTCTAGGCTTACGAGTTGGATGCAGGTTTAGGGTGCTTTTATAACATCAACGTTCACCTTCAACTGTACACTCGATTCAACTATAGACACGTCTCGACATCTAGACACTCGCTGAGAACGGATTTCTCAATACTCCTATGGAAACAGGAACTATGCGGGTAAAACGCCCACTAGGATTTCATAAAGTCATTTTTCTAATCTTCAATTGAGCATGAAACAGTATTATGAACAATTTCTTCTATCATATTATTTTACGAATAATCAGCGAATGCTTGACTGGCTTTTTAAAGTTTTGATATAACCTGGCCAGAAATGTGTAGGGAACCATAGTCTGCTACCAGGTAATCAATGTCTTTTAGATTTAGATTCGTCGTTTATTCACACCTAAGTAATTACTAAAATATTTTACAACAAATATATGAAGACCTGATATAGGTGCTAAAATTATATTGCAATTCACAGTTTATCGTTTACATACTGTTTTATGTTATGGTTGTAATAATTTTCTTATACAACATCTAAGTAAATAACACTCTTAGCGCCAAAAAATGTTTACTTCTTTAAGTCAATACCAAACTACCTCATGTGCTAGTTTGAATGATGTCCCCGAATTCTCACGAGACCTAACGTGGATTCCTACCATTACCAGGAAATCAGGAATAATCTCCCGTGATGCCATAGCCTGTATAAACAGAGTGTTAGACTAGACGCTCTTAATCGTGATTTTTAAATACACAAAAACGGGGCCTCGTTGCACGTCAACACTTATGCAACACAAAGGCGTAATTTGTCATGTAATTTAAAACTTATTCAACATAATTCGGCATTACTGCTCTCATATATCCCATGTTAAGGCAATCGACTCGCATTGCCGAAATCCAGTCAGTTTGGAAATTTTCATTTCGTAACAAAAATTCACAACATTTATACGGGCACTTTTGAAAAGTCAAGTCTATTAGTGCATAATGACTCTACTACATGTTCGAAAGGCGGTTTTTGTTAAGAAGAGCAGACAAGAAACTCAGCAGTTGCTCTTTAAACATTTTTAACAAAAAATAGAACCGACTCAAAACGCACTAAAAAGTATAAAATTACTGTGTCATTTAGTTGCTTTAATTTACTAAAGCATATCTAGGAGTCGGTGCCAGCAAAGGTTTCTACTTTAAGGACGTTACCTAGAACCTACAAACTGCTTTACTACGTTAAATAAATGTTCCTTAAACTTGGCTGGCACCAAAATCATAGATATGCTTAAGTAAATTAAAGCAACTAAAAGACACAGTTATTTTTTACTTTTTAGTGCGTTTTGAGTCGGTTCTATTTTTATTTAAAAATTTTTACACCTTTCCTTTTTACATCGGGGCTTAAAAAGTTTCAAAAAGTTCCATTCAATGTTAATAAAGGCTTATCTTATAAATTATTTATAGTTACCTAGTGTACATTATAATGATTGTATGTTTGTCATTGAACTCTTCGTGGTCATGATTTGCACGTCGCGGTCATTCAGTTTTCCTTGTTCCTAGAATGTGTTCTAGTAGTTCTCATTATTTCTATTCTACTAATTGCTGCCACTTTACATCGCTGACAATAAAGTTCCATTGATCCCTTATCTACATACCTCGTATATGTAGATAACTGATAGGTGTAAGAATAATTAATCTTAATAACTACAAAATGGATTTAATTTTTTTTATCTTAACATTGAATAAGTACATACACAAATATCGTAAATAACCTACCTAATCGGAATATCGTTAGATATCCATCGATCATTCGAGTGACAGCTTTTTGTAAAGTTAGTTTACGTTTTTATTTTACTCAAGTTTTATTTCTTTTTTGTCTCTGATTTTTGACTGCTTTGTTGGTCCAATCGTTAGTATGGATTACGAGGTTTTGGGTTATTGTCCTGGTTTGGGCTAATGTTGTATTGAGTTTTCTTTCTTCAAAGAAATTCTTAGCCCAGAGTTGGGGAGCACCTTTGTCTCGGAAAGTACGTTGAGCTTCTAGTCAGGATTACTATCACTAACGTCTGATACTGGTTGATAAACTAAAAAACACTCGTAATTCTGTTAATAATAGAATCGCGATGGTACCATCTCTAAATGTTTCAATATACATGTGTTTGTGGCATCATTATTTTACAGCCAATGACATATCTAAAACGGCCGAAGCGATCCTAGAAATTGGTATTAGCCAATTGCATATGAATAATTTGAACAACGCACATAAGACTTTTCTTCGAGCGTACAAAATTTACGAAGTGGACAATAACATAGTGGGCTTGTGTGATTCAAGAATGCATTTAGCTGCGGTTATGCAAAGGTAATCTTTTAGATGCCTACTGCATCGTTACTTATGGCAACAATCATGCTTAAGCAAAAATATAGTCAGAGTTTGGTTGCACACCTACGACCCCAGCGCTTCTCTTGAAAGGAGACGTCGAAACTGACATTAGTTTACCTAATGCCTTATAGAATTAACCTTTATTTCTTTAGCACCCATTAGTGACGATGCAGCGGCCCTCATATTATGGAGTCTACAGACAGTCTTATTTCGATATAACATTGATTATGAGTGAATATTTTCAAAATTCCGCATTTTTCCCGTTCAAGCCGGCAATGGTCGAGTGTCTGTAAATCTGCTTATAGGATCAAAGTCAGGCAAAAACAAAAACGTTAAGACTTAATTAGTTTTTGTGTAATTTTTTAGCTATTTTGATCTTATCTGAGTTGATGTTGTTAGGTGTTAGGCTATAAGAACCAGCTACTTTTTATGACGAGTATAGAGTTCTTGCACTGAAAATAACAAAAAATGCACTATAATTGCGTATTAAGAATATGTAGGTATTGTATAGAGCTCATGTCAGACTTTGTAGTCTGAGTCTTAGTGTTTCGATTCTTGAAAATACCTACCTACGTCAATTTTTAAGCCGATTTACAACAGTTGCAAAGCGGATGTAACAGATGTCAGTATTCTCCGATGACATTTTGCCATATTGGAGTTACTGAAGACGAACTGAAAGTGTAAGCAAGATGTTCGTACGATTTTTTTTTCAAGAATCGACATACAGGCCTTTTGCAGTATTTAGGTATTTATATACCTATAAGTAAAAATAATTTCAGCAAAATTGATCGGATGTGCTTGGAGTAATCCTAAATTCAATATAATATAAGAATTAGATTAATTACAATTAGCTTCAGTCTACCCTTTGAATACTTGAGTTTTAAGTAAAGAATGTACCTCCAGGCTTAATCTGCTGGTTTTAGGATAGGAGACCATGAAACTGCAGCAAAATTGCTAACTGAGATGGGTGCATTGGCGATGGAGAACGGTCTTCGGAGGCAGCTGGGTCGAGCCCTGCATCTTTTAGGAGAGTTGCACCTGCGCAGAGAGAAGCCGGAGCTTGGCACACAGCATCTTACTGAGGCCTTCCAATGTTTTATGGGCTTGAACTGGCAATTTGTGCGTATGATACTGTCAACGTCTTCCTATAGTGTTACTTAAGGATCCGACAGATGTTCTGCTTTTGCCTTTGCCAATTATAAACATTCACGAACATATTCATTTTAAAATAGCATTTCGTGTTCTGATAACAACAATTGCAAAATGCTGTTTAATGCGGGTAAGCAAAGCTCTACCAATTTGCTAAAGCAAGGCTTTGCATTTTTTTGAAGAACGTCAAATTTTTTATAGCCAGGCCCAGGTCTCAAAACGGGATCTCATAACCAGAAGAGCCAATTAATCACTGGACCAATGAGGCACACTGTATTAGACATCAATCTAATCTGAAAATAAATTAGGCGAAAAGACCTGAAAAAAGTTAATCTCTCTCATTATAGTTATTAACAATTAAGTTTTAAAATATAAATACGTCGACATTTATACTGAATATTTTTAAGCAGACGACACCTGAAAGTCCTGTATCACAAAAAGAGAAAGCAATGTCAAGTGAATTGGATATAATTTTTAAGACGGATGTGATAGAAGTTTACGAAGAGGAAGCGGAACAGTCCCGATTGATGCACGCCATATCGGCTGGTAACAATATAAAAATACATATTATTATTATTTACGTTATATTTGTTGACTCATTGATGTTATTTGTAAACTTTTGATTTATGGCCGGTTTTTTTAATAGATCAATCTGGTAACTTTTTTCTTAGTCAGAGTTATTTATTAGAAACATATTATGTAATGTATTGAACAGGTTTGTTTAATTAATGAGTCAAATATCAACTAGTTTAGTTGTGGAACAATATTTTTTATTCACTATAAGTTTGCCCATGTCTGGTATCAAATTTGATGTTAACTAAGATGTGATGATGCAAACTAAGATAGACGCGGATTAAGCTGTTAGGAGTAGAATGAAATCCAGTTCATTTTTCGGTTTCTTTTTTTAAATTTGGTCATCATTATCAGCCTATTAATGGCCCACTACAGGGCCAGGCCTCCCTCCTTATAGGAGAGGGGATTTAGAGCGCAGACCCACCACGCTGCTCCAATGCGGGTTGGCGGGTTTAGGGTGATAATGTTTCATTTATTAACGATCACTAGCAGAGGTTGATGACAGTGACCGGGACTGACGGCTTAACGTGTTCTCCGAGGCACGGGGTGTAACACCACCAACTTCCCGACACCGGGCATAGAATGTACTGAGAATTTCATATTCCGTGACCCGACTCAGGATTCAAACCCAGTACCTCGTGATACGAGCCAGATAGGCTAACCACTAGACCAACGAGGCAGGCAGAATTGATCAAATGGAGAAAAAAATAAGAAAGAGCTGCACATGTTGGTTGTATCTACTAGAATGTCAAACTTGATCATACAATCAGCTTCATCAGCTGGGTGCAGATCTTTGCTATCATTAGTTACTTATAGTTTTTTATAATAATATTTAATGTAGGAGGTACAGAGGTTTAAAAAAGTTTTTATCATCGTCACCATAATCCTGTTTTTAATTCTTGGATAAGAAATATTATTGAATAAGCCAGTCTCTTAAATGTTTATAGTTGTATTAAAGGAAACAAACCACAACACTACGTTAACGTTGATCATGACAAACATTTTGACCGAGATCATTTTATGCGTACTAATTCAGATCAAGGTACTGACATTATCTAGTACGGTCTACTAGAAAACCCGGTTTCCTTGTTATGCTTCACTGTTTTGTCTAAACGCATAGTCAATGAAGTTGTATTATTTTACAGGTCATTTATATAGGTTGTTATTAATAAAACATTCATTCATTCACGAGTAGTTTATGGATCAATGCGGAACTACATTAATGAATATCTGTCGTAGGTCAAGAAATAATGGCGTCATATTTCAATTTATTGAGAGAGTCTGGTACATGCTCAGTGGCAAAAGTTAAGACGATTGAATGGAAACTAACTCGTTCTAAATGGTGGCTGCGTAAACCTCATCATGATTTAGTACCGTGTTTATGCCCATTGCATAATCGGACGCCGTTGGACGTGTTAAAGTAACTATTTTTTATATATTAAGCTATCAATAACAATTTTTCAAAACCTTGTTGATTCAGTGGTACTTCATATTACTAATAGATTAGAATTTAATTTATTAAAGGCACGTTTATCTTAATGTGGACTTACATTTTCCAAAACCACCTTTGCCATTGCTATTACAACAGAAGACAACTAATGTGGACTAGAATATTTGATCTTGTGTTCATAAGAAAGCTCGTCTTTCAACGGCGATAAATATCGCTATTTAGGTACAAACAAAGGATAAAGAAGTGTTTTGAACGTAAACACTGATGTTTTGAAATGTGCTATTCAAATTCTCAACAATATTTATATAAAAAATCTAAGACTAAGATCTTCCGTCTTACCAAAAGGTAAATAGGCTCTATCTGAAATGTGAAACGTGAACAAATAAATCTCCATTTCTTATTTCTAACTTTACTAGACTAGCTGTGTCGAGTGCGGTTTTACCTGCGTCAATGGGTTCCGTGGAAATATCGAAATTAAAAGTTATACCTCAATTTTATTTAATCTACATTCTAGAGTATAATCTATTTCTATTTCAAATTTTAACTTAATCAGTAAAATAATTACGATGTGACACACACTTGCTTTTATAATATTAATGTTGTTATGGTGACTATACACTTCCGTAAGTTGTATGATAAGATCTAAAGAATAACAACTGAATTATTCATCAATTCAGGAAGCAACTGGAGCAGCACGCCATGGAAATGGAGTCAGGGTCCGAAGAGGAAGACGCGTTGCTTGGCCGAACTGGCACTGTCGAAGACATGACAAAATTACGAAGCAGTGTCGTGAACAAAGATAATGTTGTCTAATTTTTATTGACATCACATAAAATGGACTGTTGTGTCGATGTTGAAGTTAACAATCTAATTACCTCTCAATGTTAATAAGTATTATTTTTAGTATACTGTATTTGTCTATATTTAAACAAATTGTCCAGAATAGAGCCCGTTAGACGATACATATTTTCAAATCAAAATACCAAAACCAATAGTTTTACTTGAGATGGGTTTGCATTCATCCGAAAGTTAGGTTACCCAAGCCAAATATATATTAAACCATGTTACAAGGCAAAATTTGAACGTAATTTTTGCTATCGAAAGGGGCGAGGCTTCGGCATTCTATAGACTCCTGTGTTATTGACATTCCATATTCCGTGGATGATGGAACAATTAATTTACGATTTACGAATTATTGCTTAGTTTTCGTCTTTTTTCTTATTATTATTTTTTTTCTAATCATACTATTATCATAAAGGTTACGTCGTAGATAATTATAATTCACCACTTTTGAATGAAGACTTGTTGATTTAAAGGAAGTAAGAAAGTTTATGTTATGTCCTTCTTCATGCTTATACTTATTAAATAAAACAACTACAATTACAAATATCATTTTATTATGTATAGCCCATAAGTAATAACAAATGCAAATAATTATTCACAGCGATATTTAAACTTAAAAATAGTAAACGAAATTGCTATTACTTCTTCCAAACCTTCATCGCTTGAAGGGATAAACTTTCACCCTAAATTTTAATAAATAAAACTAACAATAAATTTAGTCAGTACTGGTATCACAACACATAAAATTGTAAGACTTTAACTGAAGAAAAATATCAGGCGCAATTTAATTTTTTTTTATTCGAGAAATTAGTTTTTAATCGAGATTTGATAAACAATAGAATTCACAAATTTAATAGAAAATGAGGTGGAGTGGACTACACTGATAGTAAGAAAATAAAATATATTAGAACTAGTCTATACTCGCCGTCAGAGTAGAAAGTAAGTATAAAACAATTTTTAACATAAAACAGTAAAAAGGCTTCTTTTACAGTAGGATAAATAATCTTAATAATAGAAATTAAAACTATGTACAACACATTTGAAATTATTTCTAGAATAGAAAAATATATAAAACTTTTAAGTACGTACTTAGGTACGAGTACCTTATTAACGAAATCCTTTGGTACTTAGATGAGCCTGTAATATCCATTAGCGAATGCCCCTTTCACAAATAAGTTTTATGATATTAATTAATGCCTTTCAATGTTCTTAATGGATATTGAATGGCAAATAACAAAATGTACAATACAATAGAATAAATGAAAGCCCATCAGCCAATGAATACTTAATAGATATTATTTCTCGGTATTAGCAGGCTGTTGGTGTTCGTTTACGTGGTGCCAATCGTACTTTGAATCCTTCAGCTCGTTTTAAAATGATGTCAGCTTGAAGTTTGAAATCTGATTCTTTCAAGTCAGAGTAAACACGGAAATTTCTCAGGATTGTTGAAAGCAGAATCTTCAGTTTCAGCATAGCATATTTGCGTCCTGTTAAAAACATAGGAATTTGTAAATTATTTTCTTAGCAAACGACTGTACTTTGTTTGAACAGACATTATTTATGTCTTTTAACTAGTACATGATGATTTACAAAGTATTAGTATATCGATTTAGAGCATATAATATTCTTGTGTTCCTTAACATTTGATATTGTATTATCTTAATATACATGTAACTTACCAACACAAGATCTAGGTCCAGCGGAGAATGGTACGAAAGCGTAGTAATGGCGGTTCGCAGAGCGCTCAGGTAAGAAATTATCGGGGTCGAACTTTTCTGGATTCGGATAAACATCACTGCGACGATGCAATTTATAGGTTGCAATTACTACCGTAGTTCCTGCTGGCACTTGCTTACCATTCGATGCTGTAATAATAGATTTATGTAAGCGAAGCTAAATTTTTTTTAATTTATTATCATTTAAACAACAACCAAATATACTTACGCAAAGTAATTTCCTCTTTTAGATGTCGCGCTATAATTGGTACAGGTGGGAACATTCTTAGTGTTTCCATCAGACATCTTTCCAAATACTTCATCTCTAAAGTATCTTGGAAGGTAGCTGGGCGATCAGAGTCACCGAAAATTTGATCCAACTCTTCGACAACCTTATCTTGGATATCCTGATGAATTCCCATTAAAGACAAGAAGAAACTGCTTCCAGCTGCGGTTGTGTCATGACCCTGGAAATATTTATAATTCAGCTTATATTCAAGTTTGTTTGTTTTTAAACTTTTTTCTATAGTTAAGTTACATACCTCAAACATAATTGTATCTACTTGTTCTTTAATTTCTTCATCACTAATAACTACTCCACCTTGCGCACTTTCTAGAAGAAGTTCTAAAAATGCAAGCCTTTTCTTTTGCCCAACATCTTCATCAACATCCAAATCGTCTTTGAGTCCTGCCGATTGGCCGAATGAAAGGCCCTCTACAGATGTAACCTTTGTGGTTATCTCTTCTTTGTTCACTCTGTTTTCTTCCGTAGAAGGTACTGTAGTATGTTTGCCGTTTTTAAACTCTTCCTTTTTCCTTTTAATGACCTTTGATAAAAAAGAAATATTACAAAAGAAGGTACATTATTAAAACTTAAATATATTTTTTTGTATTTTATTAGTTTTTGCGTACCTTTTTTGTTAATCCGTGAATAACACTAAGAAGTTTATTTTGTAACTTAGCGTATTGAGTGAAGTTGAACAATAGATCAGGTCGGAGCCAAATCTTAGTGTGTCTCAAATGTAGGATATCGCACATCTTCATGACAGCCATAGCATATTCAAAACCACTTTGGTCTTGAGTACTTTTGCTAACTCCCATAGCCGTTTCTGCAAAAAAAATTAAAAAATACGTATTTAATCCATAAAGTGGCTCGAAGAACACCACCAACCAATACATGGAAATAACTTTCTCTCTGATTTAATATATTTATGATTAATAGAAACGTAAAAGATTTTCACGACTAGTCAAGTGTAAGTCAACGTTTTATATATACTATGTTATTTTCCGTCCCTATTTCTGCCATCACGCCTACACGAACCTACTCGTATACATGTGTCTCTTGACTAACAAAAATGATTTTGTCTTTTCACGTGACATTTTCCATCTCAATTTATTCATTCTTTATATAGTACTAACGACCCGCCCCGGCTTCGTACGGCTGCAATGCAGGTACTGAAGTATGTCCCTGAATTTAGAATCTTATATATCTTAGAAAATATTCACTTTTATTACATACTGTAAAGTGCAATAGTGATCTATATTGAATGCACAAAGTATTTAAGATACTGAATTGAAAAATGATTAATGCAGTATTGTTTCTAATCGCTTGGTAAATAAGCCATTACTTTTGGTTCAAAGTAAAAGATAAAAAATGGTTATTGTGGGTTATCTCTGAGCGATAGACATAAACAATCGCAGACTTTTTTGTTGATCTTCTTAGGTGTGCAATACTTTGGTGCATTATTTTAATATATGTCGTAGGGTATAGCCAGCGTTTACAATGTAAGCGCAAAAAATGCGTTAATTTACGACACCACATCAGAAACCTCTAAAGTAATCAGTGTTTCTCTACTTTTTACCCGACTGCGTCAGAAGGAGGGTTATGTTTTTCGAGCGTATGTATGTATGTATGTATGTATGCACACAGCCAAACGACTGAATGGATTTTGACAGTGAGGTGTCGTTGAATTTGTCAAAGTTGTGGTAGTGACATAAGCTATATAAATTTTAAAATGGTTATTTTCTGGTTATCGCTACAAGAAAGATCGTAAAAATACCATTTCAAAAATACAGAATTTTTTGTTGAAAATTTTTTTAACAAAAGATGT